>JAJMLK010000310.1:0-13085 GCA_030564145.1 Williopsis takata
AGGCATATTCAGAAAGAGCACAGTAAAGAGATCAGATTCACGTTTTCAACGAGCCTAATCCGATGAGTATTAGCGGAGTTGGTGATCCCCCTCCTGAATTCAGGGGTGGTGAATCACCACTCAACGAGAACGAAAACAACAACAAACAAATGAATATGACTACAGAAAACGCAGAAAAGAACAAAAACACTGAGAAAACACAAAAAAACACAAAAAAAAGTACCAACAATGCCAATTTGACCTGGGCAGAGATGGCCGCAGGCTCCTCTGCCAACTTGACCACTTCAATCAAACCCTCAACACCAACTGGTAGCAATTTACCGCAATTTAGCAACCAGTTCGGAATTCCGCTAGCCCAGAAAGAGAGCTTGAGTATAATTCAAGTGACCAATAAATGAAATCTAGAAAGAATTTCGAGAAGTTAGATGCATACTAGATATTCTTACTTCTTTATTAATGTATTCATTTTCACTCCAGGAATTTTTCACAGTTAAACTCCTATTTTCTTGTGCTTTCTGATAAAGGGCCAACTCTTTAAAAATACAGAAATCTTCACCACCATCAAATGTTCAAAAATTCAAAGAAAAAGAAAAAGATATACTCTAATGCACTTTAATACTCATAAAAACTATTGAGAGTCCATATTGCATTGTTCTAACCTTTTTTAGAAAAAGAAAAGCTTTTAGAACAGACCCCACCACTTTGGGAGGATAGTATTCCACATATTGTGTACAATATCAAGGACAAATACCCGGCTAGGTTGTAACCCAATCATTAATGAGTTAACCTTTTGCCATTAGTGGATCACATAAGCTGCCCAAGTGAAGAGAACATACATCGTGTGTTTGAAACAAATCTCTCTCTCTAATGAAACACTGTTTAAGCCAATTTTAGTCTATTCATCGTGGATGGAACTTGAAGGATATTTTATTTTCACGTGACTACTCACGTGCAAAGCTAGGAAAGATTATGCTCTATTTGAAACCCGTTTTTGTCATAAGAAGCTCGTATGGCGCAGTGGTAGCGCAGCAGATTGCAAATCTGTTGGTCCTTAGTTCGATCCTGAGTGCGAGCTTTATTTTTTCTAAATCATGACCAAGAATTGGTTCACACCACAGCTCTTAGTTTTTACGTGACATTTGGTATGCCCAGATCCAATTATCTGAAAACAAGAGCGCCAACTTTATTAACATTGGTATCATAGGATTAGGGTATCCAGCGAGAGAGAATAACCTTTGGTAATCTATTTGAGAGTAATCGCGATATCATTATTTAATAGAACGATTTAAAATTTATATCATGACTTGTTCTTACCAAGATGTCTCTTTGCATATGCAATGATTTGAACCTTACCCTCTTCGGTGACAAACAGCTTTCTCTTATTATTATCACTCCACAACAGGCAACCGATATCTTCAGAGTATTTCCTGAGAGTTTCATATTCTTCGTTTGTAGTGAAATCTTGGAACAAAGAGCCCTGGAAAGCAATGATTCTATCCAGTTCCAATTGCCAAAGCTTAATTTGATCTTTAATCGTCGGTTGTAAAATCTCCAATGACCCGTCAGTTTGCTCTCCTGCTTCCGTCTTTTTACCTAGTTGCTCCTCAGCAGACCTGATGAGTTGTGGATGAGCGTGTGTCTCCAGGTATGAAATGATCTGTTCAGCCGTGATACCATTCATCAGGGCATTTCTAATAGATTCTCTAGTCAATTGCCCCGTGACCAAGTTTGCAAACCTTTGTTTCAGATGGACGAATAGGTTAAGAATAGCAATCTGCAACGGGGAGTTTGTGTATGCATATAATTTAAAGTTCGTTTCAATGATGATGGTTCCGGCATTTTCGAAAGAGACATTCTCATTCGCGCGCTCTTTTGCATTCTCAATGACCTTATTCATAGCAGTAGAGGCAGAGCGTAAAGTTGAAGCATCTGAGGTAAGAGTTGTGGCCAACCTAGTTGGATAGAATCTTCTTGAAGTGGACTTTCTTTGATAGATGAGACCGTAGTCTCTCAAATCACCCACCATTTGCATCTGCGTTGGATTTAACGCTGCCAGTGAGTAATCCTTGCCAAGTTCTAATGATCCAAGCATGAATATGAAATTTAGAACATCGACTGGATCCATGTTGAGTTGTTCGGCGGATCTCAGATACTGTAGTAACAAAGCCCATAGTTGGGCGTTGACATCCTGGAGCAAGAATTGGAATCCTTCATTTGTAATCTTCATTGTGCCTCTACCCCCTTCCATGAGCCCACTGTGTGTCAATAAACGCATCACAGCTGGGTTTGGTTTCTCGTCAAGATCTGTCCCAACCATGAAGTGTAGGATCGTTTCCCATCTATTGGCAGCGTACTTGTCCAAGAACTCAATGTTGACCTGATGGGAATCAGAGGCCTCACAAACGACGCCAAATGAGTTCTCGGACTGTGCACCAGTAAGTACAAGTCTGAAACTGTTTCTGAAAGTTGAGTTCAGTTCTGCGTAGCTACCAGTTTCCATTAGAAGGTGGAGAGCCCTCAAAGCTCTAAGAGCTTCTGCCTGTTCCTTCTTACCATTTGTGTTGATCCAACTGTCAAAATCAGAGATCAAACCTGGTTTCTCGTTGAATATCATGGACATGACGTAGAATTTTGCCAGACTGGGTAGAATTCTGAAGATAGAGAGGCAAGTTGCGGGCTGTAGAGTTGTTAGTGGAGTTATCTCAGCATGACAATGACAAAGCACGCACCGTTTGGTAGAGCCTCGTTTGCACGGCTGGTGGGAGACCCTCAAGGTAGTAGTTTACACTGAGCTTCGATGCCATAGTTCTGTACTCCAATTGGTCGCTTCTGCTACTGATATGCCCTGATCCTCTTCCAACCCCAAATAGGTTTTGCTGCTCAAAGAGCGCTCCAAGCGAGTGGCCGCACCGAGCGAGGAAAATTTGGCTCGCTAGTGTCAAAGGGCTAAAAAAAAAAGTTCTGACGGCTAATTTAGAAGCCATCGAAACAACGAGAACGATCACTTGTGCACACTGCGGCTGAGCAAATGGCGGGTAAGAGAAGGAACTCAGTGCTGCAGAGCACAACTAGGCACAACCATAAGGGATCATTTGCTGATGAAAGTTTCAACGAGATGTTGAAGCCCGTGTACAAGGGCAAGAGCCTCACCGATGAGATCAACACCGCGGAGGACAAATGGAACTTGTTACCGGCTTTCTTGAAGGTGAAGGGTCTCGTGAAGCAGCACTTAGACTCTTTTAACTACTTCGTGGATGTAGACCTCAAGAAGATTATCAAGGCTAATGAGCTCGTGCTGAGTGACGTGGATCCGGACTTTTATCTCAAGTACTTGGACATTAGAGTTGGTTACAAGTCCAATTCCACAGCCATAGACCCTATTCTTCCGCCACACGAGTGCCGCTTGAGAGACTTGACGTATGGTGCCCCAATATACGTGGATGTGGAGTACACAAGAGGCAGAAAGATCATCATGCACAGAGACTTGGAGATTGGTAAGATGCCAATCATGTTAAGATCGAATAAGTGTACTTTGAACGGCGCTTCGGAGGCCAAGATGGCTGTCTTAAACGAATGTCCCTTGGACCCAGGTGGATATTTTATTGTTAATGGTACTGAGAAAGTTATCTTGGTCCAGGAACAGCTGAGTAAGAATCGTATCATTGTGGAGGCTGATGAGAAAAAGGGTATTGTCCAGGCCTCTGTCACCTCTTCTACACACGAGAGAAAGTCCAAGACGTATGTTGTCACCAAGAATGACAAGATATACTTGAAGCACAACTCTATCAGCGAAGAAGTCCCAATCGTGGTTGTGCTAAAGGCCGCTGGTGTCATCTCAGATCTTGAGATCATGCAACTTGTATGCGGTGACGATGCTGCTTATCAGGATCTCTTTGCCATTAACTTCGAAGAATGTGCGAAATTGGGTATCTATACACAACAACAAGCTCTCGAATATTTGGGTGCTAAGGTGAAAACAATGAGAAGAGCCAAACTCACTACTTTGCAAGAAGGTATCGAAGCCGTTGCAACCACAATTATTGCTCATTTGACAGTTAATGACTTGGACTTCAAGGAGAAGGCTTTGTACATGGCTATGATGACAAGAAGAGTGATCATGGCTATGCATAACCCAAAAATGGTCGATGACAGAGATTATGTCGGTAATAAGCGTTTGGAACTGGCTGGTCAACTGATGTCCTTGTTGTTTGAGGATTTGTTCAAGAAGTTCAATTCAGACTTCAAAGCGAATATTGACAAGATTTTGAAGAAACCAAATAGAGCCACGGAGTTCAATGCACTTCTATCTATCAACGTTCACTCTAACAACATCACATCGGGCTTGAACAGAGCAATCTCTACCGGTAATTGGTCCTTGAAGCGTTTCAAGATGGAAAGGGCGGGTGTCACACACGTGCTGAGTAGATTGAGTTATGTGTCTGCATTGGGTATGATGACGAGAATTTCATCTCAGTTTGAGAAGTCTAGAAAAGTTTCTGGTCCAAGAGCTTTGCAACCGTCTCAGTTCGGTATGTTATGTACTTCTGATACTCCTGAAGGTGAGGCATGTGGCTTGGTGAAGAACTTGGCCTTGATGACACACATCACCACTGACGACGAAGAAGAACCAATCAAGCATCTGTGTTTCCTCATTGGTGTTGAAAATATCTCTGTGATTGACAGTTCAGCTTTGCATTCCAACTTTGGTGTATACCTGAACGGTACGCTTATAGGTACAACAAGATTCCCGTCAAGATTCGTGACTCTGTTCAGAAACTTGAGACGTACTGGTAAGGTTTCGGAATTCATCTCCATTTACACACACTCTCACCAAAGAGCTGTGCATATCGCCACTGACGGTGGCAGAATTTGTCGTCCATTAATTATTGTTCAGAATGGCCAGCCAAAGGTGAAAGCACATCATTTACTTAAGTTGAAGCAAGGAAGAATGCAATTCGATGACTTTTTGAAACAGGGCCTGGTTGAATACTTGGATGTGAACGAAGAGAATGATTGTTTCATTGCCCTTTACGAAAGGGACCTCTCAGAAAATATTACACACCTGGAGATTGAGCCATTCACAGTGTTGGGTGCCGTTGCTGGCTTGATTCCATACCCACATCACAACCAATCTCCACGTAACACTTATCAATGTGCGATGGGTAAGCAAGCCATTGGTGCTATTGCCTACAACCAGTTTAAGCGTATTGATACATTGTTGTATCTTATGGTCTACCCACAGCAGCCGATGGTGAAGACAAAGACTATTGAGTTGATTGATTATGACAAGTTACCAGCTGGCCAGAATGCCACTGTTGCTGTTATGTCCTATTCTGGTTATGATATCGAAGATGCTCTAGTTTTGAACAAATCCTCAATTGACAGAGGATTTGGTCGCTGTCAGGTGTTGCGTAAGAACACCACTGTGTTAAAGAGATATCCAAACCATACGAAGGATATCGTTGCTGGTATGAGAGTCAATGAGAACAATGAGCCAATCTTCCAACATGCGTCTTTGGGTCCAGATGGTCTTGGTGAAGTTGGTACCAGGGTTGAAAGTGGTCAGGTTTACATCAACAAGTGCGTTCCAACCAATGCCTCAGACAGTATCATGCAGCAGAGCGAGACTGAACATAGAGAAGCTGCAGTCTTCTACAAGGCTCCAGAGCCAAGTTATATTGATCAAGTGATGATGTCTGTCTCTGATAATGACCAAGCGCTGATTAAAGTGCTCTTGAGACAAACCAGAAGACCAGAGTTAGGTGATAAGTTCTCCTCTCGTCACGGTCAGAAGGGTGTTTGTGGTATTATCGTGCAACAAGAGGACTTACCTTTCAACGATGATGGTGTTTGTCCAGATATCATTATGAACCCACACGGTTTCCCTTCCCGTATGACTGTCGGTAAGATGATTGAGCTGATCAGTGGTAAAGCGGGTGTGTTGAACGGTTCTTTGGAGTATGGTACCTGTTTCGGTGGCTCCAAGTTGGAAGACATGTCGAAGATCCTTGTTGATAAGGGGTTCAACTACTCTGGTAAGGACATGTTATACTCTGGTATCACTGGTGAATGTTTGCAAGCTTATATCTTCTTTGGTCCTATTTATTACCAGAAGTTGAAACATATGGTTTTGGATAAGATGCATGCCAGAGCTAGAGGTCCTAGAGCCGTGTTGACAAGACAGCCAACTGAGGGTAGATCTAGAGACGGTGGTTTGCGTTTGGGTGAGATGGAAAGAGACTGTGTAATTGCCTATGGTGCTTCACAGTTGTTGTTGGAAAGATTGATGTTGTCCTCTGATGCATTTGATGTCGACATTTGTAACAAGTGTGGTTTGATGGGCTATAACGGTTGGTGTACAAGCTGTAAAAGTGCTGAGAGTGTCATCAAGATGACAATTCCTTACGCTGCGAAGTTGTTGTTCCAGGAGTTGTTGTCCATGAACATTGCACCAAGATTGAAGTTGGATGACGTCTTTTAAAGGGATGAATGGGGAAAGTTTTGCATTGTGAATAGAAAAAATATACATTACGAGGAAGACTTTTTTTGGTATCGTTAAATAGACTGCGTAGTCTTTGGAGAAGGTTAAGGGGATTCAGGGTAGACAAGTTTGTAATTCATCTTAAGTCTCTTGTAGAGGTCTTTCATGGTGAAGTCATCATCATCATGTTCATCCACAATAATTGATTTTTCAGCTTCTTTCAAGGTCTTCTCCTGCTCCTTATCCAGTTCCTCTAGAATCCTTTCCTTTTCTGCCTCAGGTAGGTTCTCATATTCATCAGAGTTTGTTATTTCATTCATACGATCTTGAAAAGAGTTGTCAATAGCATACTCCAGACTCTCTTTTAAAGTTTCCCTCTCACGTTTGAGAAATTCCTGTTTACCGCCAGCTTTATTAACTTTCTCCACGGCGGAATTCAACAAATAGTTTGATGCTTTTTGAGCAGCATCTCTCCATTTATCAATGAGTTCAGCATTTGAGATACTACCATGTGGTTTTGTAAGGATACTCTTTGCGCGTTTCAACGTTTCAACTCTGGCCTTGTGCTTTCGAATATTCACGTCAAGTTCTGTTTCTCGCCGTCTCAAATCTTGTATCCTCGATTTTGAAGTGTTATGTTTCTCAAGACTTGTAGGTAATATGGTACCACTAGACTGTGATGTACCTGGTTTTGCCGGCGATGAGGCACTACCGGCAATGGACTGGTATGACTGCGTGGTTTGTGGAGGCGACAATGTCGGTTTCAAGACATTGCTCAAGGTGATAACTTTCTCTAAAGCTGCACCGGTATTTCTCAACTTTGTTGGAATGACCGCGTTGGTCTCACTGCTATTATTGTCATCTACTGCTAATTGTAGCCTTCTTTTCTTTATCACGGTGAGTGGTTCCTTGTCTCTGGGGTTGGCTGAGGAGAAGTCAACGTTGACGTGATTGCCTGGTGCTAAAGTCCCTTCATCATGTGGTTCAATGGGTGATGACATATCTAAAGGCCCCAAATTTGTCTCTATCTCTTTCTTTTCGAAACAGCGCGTTTTGTATACCTATTTGTGATCAACACCCCTTCTTCCACCTTTGGCGCCCTGTCTTAGTTTTGCTCACGATTTTGTGATCTGGCCCTCGCCCAATAGGGAAGAAACATTATTACATCAAAACATATATGCAGGGGTTAATTTCTCGTCACCACTTCTGCTACCAAAGTTGTTACTCGTCATATCCCGATTTCACCAACAGGTTGTACTTGACCTAACAGTAATTGTGCTGGAACTTTAACGAGTTCAAACCATGCCCTGGCCATCTAACCAACAGACGCATATAATTTACCACTTCGGGTATATAATGTGGCTCTTACCACCTCATCGCCTACTGGGCACCAGGTTACCCGGACAGCAATAATATCTAGAGCCAACAGGGCCCTATGGCAACGATTAATAGATGGTTTGCTTGGCATTATTACAAGTGGTGATTCAATCTGAGTGTTTTAGCATCACTACATCACTACCGTATGTACAAAAAAAAAGGAAGCAAGCATCCCCTACAATGCACAAACGCAGGCTGGAAATCACTCTGCATATTCTGGAACGGTTTTCAAACAAAAAGTGCAACAAAACCCGCTCGAAATAAAACCAGAGGCAATGAACGCCACTTGAATTAGAGAGGTACGAGGAAGGAGAAAGACTGAGAAACTGTTAACACTTGGTGACAAGAATAACGGCTGGTATGGTAGAAACACAGATAGTTCTCGGCGATGGGTCCAGGGTACCCTTTGATACTACGCAATTGTCGGAAAGACTAGCTCGGTTGACTAATGGCCTTGACGCCACCATGATCGATTTAAAACTCATTGTTTCGAAAGTAGGCTCCGCTCTACCACAAGAACTCAGCGAGGATGACTTGATAGAGCTAACATCTGAAACGTTGGCTACGTTGACGACTGTACACCCGGACCATTCCATTCTGGGAGCACGGTTGGCAATCGAGCACATGAAGACAAAGATACCTTCAAGCTTTTCAGAAAATTGCCGCAGATTGTATGAATACCAAAATCCAAAGACGAAGAAACACTTGCCAATGATTTCTAAACAACTGTACGACATCTCACAGTCAAATTCTGACATTCTGGATGATAGCATCGTTATGGATGGAGACAATTCATTTACATATTTTGGATTGATGACAATGAAGAAATCATACTTCCTCAAGATAGATAACGTGATTGCAGAAACTCCGCAGTTTCTATATATGCGTGTGAGTCTTGGTATTCACGGTGAGAATATCCAGGCTGCACTTGAGACATATAACTTGATGTCTTTGAGGTTTTTCACCCATGCATCACCAACTTTGTTTAATTCTGGAACTCCATCCCCTTACTTATCGTCATGTTTTCTTCTAGGAACTTCAGATGACTCAATTGATGGTATCTTCGGTACGTTACATCAATGCGCATTGATTTCGAAGGCAGCAGGTGGTATTGGGATCCATATCTCGAATATTAGAGCTACTGGATCTTATATTGCTGGTTCTAACGGTACATCAAATGGAATTGTACCAATGCTGAGAGTGTACAACAATGTCGCAAGATACGTTGACCAAGGCGGTAACAAGAGACCTGGCGCTTTTGCTATGTATTTGGAGCCATGGCACGCTGATGTCTTTGAATTCCTAGATCTCAGGAAAAACCATGGGAAGGAGGAATTGAGAGCAAGAGACCTCTTTTATGCTCTTTGGATACCAGACTTATTCATGGAAAAGGTACAGAATGATGAGGATTGGTATCTTTTCTCCCCTAATGAAGCACAAGGATTGAATGAAGAATATGGTGATAAGTTTGTGGAACTATACCAGAAGTACGTTGATCAAGGTCTAGCTGTGAAGAGGGTAAAAGCACAAAAACTATGGAATGCCATTTTGGAGGCACAAGTGGAGACAGGAGGTCCATTTATGTTGTACAAGGATTCCTGTAACCTGAAAAGTAACCAGAAAAATTTGGGAACCATCAAATCATCCAACTTGTGCTGCGAAGTGGTCCAATACAGCTCTCCAGAAGAAGTTGCGGTGTGTAATCTAGCATCAGTAGCACTTCCATCTTTTGTGGAAACTTCTGATGATTCAGCATGGATGAACTATGAACAGCTACACAGTGTGGTGAAAGTTGTAACTAGAAACTTGAATATTGTGATTGATATCGGTAAGTACCCGGTACCGGAGGCAGAGTTAAGTAATAGAAAGCATAGACCAATTGCTATTGGTGTTCAAGGGTTGGCAGACTTGTTCATGGAACTACGCTTACCATTTGGAAGTGAGGATTCCAAGCAGTTGAATAGAAACATCTTTGAAACGATCTATCACGCTGCAGTGGAGACATCTATCGAATTAGCGAGAGAGCTAGGAACTTATGAGACTTACAAGGGATCTCCAGCTTCTCATGGCCTATTACAGTTCGATCTTTGGGACCAAAAGCCATCAAATATGTATGATTGGGATGAGTTGAAACAGAACCTGAAAGCATACGGGCTTCGAAATTCTTTATTAGTTGCTCCAATGCCCACGGCTTCTACTTCACAAATCCTTGGATTTACCGAGTGCTTCGAACCTTTGACTTCCAATATCTATACGAGAAGAGTTCTCAGCGGGGAGTTCCAGTTGGTGAATAAGTATTTGGTTCATGACCTAGTGCAATTAAATTTATGGGATGAGGATATGAAGAATCAAATTATTGATGAAGACGGCTCAATACAGAATATTTCGGTAATCCCTCAGGACTTGAAGGACCTTTATAAGACTGTCTGGGAGATACCTCAGCGTGTCATAATTGATCTTGCTGCTGATCGTGCTCCATTCATTGATCAGTCCCAGTCCCTGAATATCCACATGAAAGAGCCAACGAAGGCCAAGTTGACATCAATGCACTTCTACGGCTGGAAGAAGGGGCTCAAGACTGGTATGTATTACCTGCGTACGATGGCTGCATCTTCTGCTATCAAGTTCACCATTGATAGAAGTACAACTCCAATTGAACGCAAGATGAAAGAAGGTGACACTGGGGCTCAACTGAAGAAGAGACTATACTCACCTATGAGGACTGAGACGCCTATTTCAAAGAGACTGCAGTCAAGATCACTCACAGCATCTCCACAGAGCCCATCTAACGACTCCTCGTTCAACATCCACAGCACAACACCGCTGAGCTGTAACCTTAATTACGATGGTGCATGTGATAGTTGCTCAGGATAAACAATACCCTACCAATTTATGTAAATAGACACCGATTGATTGGTTTTTACCACAAGAGTAGATAAAAACAAGTGCGATAAGGTCAGCCTTCTCTTATCAACGATAAGGGCCACATAAATGCGCCTCCCGAGGAGTGATGTTTTTATAAGAACATAAAAACAAGCAACTCACCCCCCTAAACACCTAGACAGAGCATCAATTAACCACTATGGAAGCGCTCATTACTGAGATGAATGGCTTTCGCTCGCTCTTACAAAGCCCAATCTCTCTATTCACTTCAGCTATCTCCACGGAGCATGCCTTGGGAAACGTTCCTTCGTGTCCTATCGAATTGCCCTTCTCGTGTTCTAACAACACCGTTGTTGACAACTTGTGCTGCTTCGAATACCCTGGTGGTGTGGTTCTCCAGACTCAATTCTGGGATTACAATCCTGCTATTGGTCCTGATGATGCCTGGACTGTGCACGGTCTTTGGCCTGATAACTGTGACGGTTCTTTTGAACAGTTTTGTGATTCTTCTTTGGAGATTTCAGACGTTTCTTCAATCATCAATGAGTTTGACTCTGAGTTGCTAGAGGAGATGAAGGTGTTGTGGAAGGACTTCAGAGGCCAGGATGGAAATTTATGGAAGCATGAGTACAACAAACATGGTACTTGTTACTCCACTTTGAAACCATCGTGCTATGGTTCATTTGCCAAGCACAATCAACATGTGTTTGACTTCTTCAACGTGACTATGAACCTATATAGACAGCTACCTACATACGAGTGGCTAGCAGACGCCGGTATAGTTCCGTCTGAGACAAAGACTTATACCAAAGAAGAGATCCTCTCCGTTTTGAAGGAAAAATCTGGCGCGGAGCCATATATCAGGTGTGACTACAAGAATGCTTTCCAAGAAGTCTGGTACTTCCACCATTTACAAGGTTCTCTCCGTGGAGAGAACTTTACTCCAATCGACACATTGACCAAATCCCGATGTGGTACAGAAGGGATCAAGTACATGCCAAAGGGCGCCTCCATAACCACCACCCTAAAACCAACTCATACCCAACCAGGTGCAAGACCAACTGGCGATGACCACTCAGGATTCCTCGTACTATCGGACAATCCAGGTTGTCTTATCAAGAACGGTAAGTGGTATGTCTCTGGAACTTGTGCAACTTACAGACTCAGCAGGTTACAGACTGGGTCCTACACTTTGAAAAGCAATGCTGGTCAATGTACTCTCAAAAATAATGCTTTCCACTGTGGTTCTGATGTCAAGACTGCTTTCGAGTTTGAGTATGACGAGGAGGATAAGGTGTTCAGCGCCAATGGTGTTGACACGTTTAGCGCTGAAAAGGTTCCAAGGAGATTTGAGCAGGTGGAAATCAACAGGGGTAATGGGCAAGTTGAGTTCAAATTGAAATGGAAGCAGAAATGGTAAATTGATGTTTATTAATTGGTTTAAGTAGGGATGGGCACGAATCGAATATTATTCGTATTCGGAAAAAACGAATCAAGTTTTGACCCCCCTGATTTATTCGAAATATATAATGATGTATATCTATTTATCTAATGATGCTATGGACTTTAGACTTGTTCTACAATATTTGTTTTGGAATTTATCATCCATTTCCTGTTGATTTTTTGTGTTTTTGCCAGAAAATAGGTCTAATATTTTGTTTGGAAATTCTCTCCAGAAGGCTACTTCGAATAAACTGAAAAAATCCCGAATAATGCGGAATAACTTAGCAGTACAGGGATATTTTACATTATTGAGATGATATATGGATTCTGATTGTTCTTATTCACACATAAACGTTGTTAATTGAGCATTTACAACTGAAATAATGCTATTGTGGATATTTATTGTTGAGGTTCCTTCCCCCTGGAGGAGGCAAAAAAAAAACACAAATCGGGCGCGCAGTTCGTTAAGCGCTGTAAGGGCTTTTAGGACATCACGACAGAAATTTCCCATCCACATTCCCCAAAGGGCTTGAATCTTAGTTGCAAAACTCACTAACCCCTTCCCAGTATACTAACAGTCCTTGCTTCAGTGTTTGCCCCTTGGATCGATTACTGGCGGTAATATATTGCAGGAATCGGACTCACATGTCTGTAAAAGAGCTTTTTCGAGCTTTTTCCGAATCTCAGTGATATGGAACATGGAAATACAAAATAATACTAGTTCTTCGTTTAAAAATGGGTAATAAAAGGGTACCAATAGAATCCTTGGACATGAATCTAGTGGTATATGTAGTTGTTATAGCTCTACGGGGCACCTAGCATGCTATATAAGCAAAAAAAGGAAAATATTCGAACGAATATTCGTTTCGAATAACGAGCAGGATTTGGTGATTCGATGCCC
>JAJMLK010000312.1:0-12847 GCA_030564145.1 Williopsis takata
AGAGAGTTGAGAGAAAGGAAGAGAATAACGTACTAACATTTTTTTTTTTTTTGCTCAGCTGTAATTACCACGCCGAACGTTGCCGGTGTCACAGTCACCTTAACACAGACCATTACAAGCGATGACACAGCGGCTACTGGGACTGCAGTAGCTGCAACAGGAACAACTGCTCCTACTGCTGCTACTACACCAACCACCACCACCACCGCTGCTGCTGCTGCTGCTGCTGCTTTAGCAAACACAGCCACGACAACAGGTGTTACAACAACCGCGGCGGTAGTTACACCAGCCACAGCGCTTAATGCTGCAACTACAACAGGTACTGGTGTCACGGCAGCTACTACAACAGGAACGGCAGTTGTCACCAATGCTACTGGCACTGCTACTGGTACAGCTATAGCCACAGGATCTTCAACCTCAAAGCGTACCACTACAAAACTCACTGCAAACGATGCAACGGGAACCGTTCCTGACCCAACTTACACGTACTCCGATTCCACAACGACCTACGTTACATCTTCGGCATGGACGTCTATTTGGGTCACCATTACATATTCAGATGGTGGTGTTGCCACTGTACAAACAACCTACTCTCAGAAGTTTACCTCTTTTTACTCAACTGTTGCCACCCCACCAAGTGGTTCTGTTGGTTTGGGTACGATTTCAGGAACCGTTGGTACAGTCAAGACAGAACGTGTTATAACTGTTTCGAACGGTGTCCAAGGTTCCCTTGGTACAAGTTTGGTTATGCTTGTGGGTTTGTTGTTGTTGTAGTAAAGTTATGTTAAAGTTTCTTCCAATCATTTTCTCTTTCTATTTTCTCTCTTTTTTTTTTTTTGACCATTGTAATGACGTAGATAGGTATGATAATGTGTTATTTATGGCTTATGTGTTTATAAGTAACTCGTTAGATAAACGCACAATTTATTGTGAACAGACCAAGTCATTAGAGAAACGCACAATTTATGTGTACAAATTAACTCGTTAGAGAATCGCACACACGACAAAGGGTAAAGGCGGGGGTTATAAAACTACAATGAATGAAATTGAAAGCCTTTTTTTTTTTTTTTTACCTTTCATCTTCCTTTAAATTTTTTCTTTTCTTTTATTGTGCAATCGCTTGCAATAATAAATCATCAAATTTAGATCATCATCAATGGCTTAGCACTTCTCTGGTCAGCACTCTTGTGGGAGTAAAACTCAACCAAATCCTCAGTCTTGATAGCCTCCTTGAACTTCTCACCAACGGTGAACAAGTTCTTCTTGTTGGTGGACTTGGTCCAGACGGCAATCTTGTAGGCAATCTTTCTGTTACTAAACACAACACCGTTAACCTCATCCTCGTCATCCTGCAACATCTCACCAATCAAAGCTAGACAAGTCTTGAGCCAAACGTCGTTGATGTCAACGCTGTGCTTGTCGTTGAAGGAGAAGTTGAACTTACCACCTTCGGCGTTTTGAGCGTCTTCCCACTCTGGTCTGACACCTTCTCTGAACAAGTGGTAGTCAGCCTTCAAAGGCAAGTCGGCTGGTGTTGGGATGGAGTTGAAGATACCCCAAAACTCCTCAACGGAGGAGAATGTGATAACTGGCTTCAACAAGTCGGCCCATGTCTCCGACTTGGAGGTCTGTGACTTTGTGTACCAAAGCGTCCAGCTGGAGTTCAACGGATGCTTAACGTCGAACTCGGTGTTGCTGTCAACAACGGTCTTGGACTCGAGAGAGAGTTCCTGGGTGGCCTGGGTCAAGTCTGCGGACATCTTTTATGTATGCTGTATGTGTGTGTGTGTGTGTGTGTGTGTGTGTGTGTGTGTGTATGTGTGTGTATGTATGTGATATTTGTGTTTGCTATTTTATATCAATAACGGTTGGTTTCTAAAAAAGTTCAAAAGAAGATGAAGAGAGCTTTTGTTTACCCTCTCTCTGCTAATTTTTTTTTTTTTTTTCCCTTCTTTCTTCGTTCATTTGGGCAAAAGAAAAAAAAAAAACACAATAAAATTTGCCGGTGCTGTTTTGGACTGAAAAAACTGGGACGAACTGAACTGAATCGAACGACGACGACGACGACAAAAAAACAAAAAAAAGAAGGGGGGTGTTCGGGTGTGTTTTTTTCACAACGAAGTACCCGCGGTCGGTTGGTTGGTCGGTGACAGAAGTTTTTATGGGAAGAGAACACCAGTGCCACAAACCATACTGCGTTTAGTGTTTAGTGCGTTGGCCGTGTGTGTGTGTGCAATAATCCCCGGTTCTCCGGGTAAGAGGAGGAGATAATATCAAGAGCCCTTTTGGGGATAAACCGTTCTTGGTTCGATAGAAAGTAACAATAGCTATATAGGTGGGGTGACTTTTGTACAGAGAAGGAACTACAACAACAGATTTAAAAAAAAAAAAAAAAAAATCAAAAATCAAATGTCCTGGGATAAGAATGCCGACCAGACATCGTCGTCCTATGGTACACGGCCTTCGAACACGCTTGCACGTCTGGCGTTCAACATATATGGCTCATCAGGTGCGGCATCCTCATCATCGGCAGTATCGAGGACACCTTCGTTTAACAATGCTCGTCAATCACCACCAAAGAACATGTCACCCGTTTATGAGATCAACTCTAAAGATACCACTAGGGTGAGGTATAAGTCCAACTCGGAGCTTATTGGTCTGTGTAAGCTGAACACAGATAACACCGATACCGTTGCAGTCGCTGGTAAGACTACGCTACAATTGTACAAAGTTGGCTCTACAGTGGTACCAGTTGATGATCTCTTGACCAATGGGTACTACATGAAAAACAAGAAGTCTATTGGTACGATTCTAGATGTCAAGGGAGGTTATGGTAATTACAACAAGTACATTGGTGCAAGTACCACAACAGGTTCCATATTGGTCTTCAACAGTGGTGTCAAGAACAACAAACTGCTGTTCAGATATAGCGACCAGATTAGAGCCGTCAATACAATATCTTTCTCTCAGTTGGATCATCACTTGTTGTTATCAGGCTCCCAGGATGGTGCAATGAAGCTTTGGGACTTGAGATCCTCAAAGGGCAAACCGGTCTCATCAATTCAATCAAATTCAGATGCAATCAGATCCATCCAGTTTTCTCCCTATCATAACAAGAAATTTGCAGCTATTTCAGACTCTGGTGTAATTATGAAGTGGGATTTACGAATCCCAACACAATTTGAAAAGAAGTTCAACGCGCATACCGGACCTGGATTGTGCATCGATTGGCATCACGAATTTGACTACGTCGTTAGTGCAGGACGTGATAAACAAGTCCAAGTGTGGAATATGAACAGTGAAACACGTGTTCCTGAACATGTCATCTATTCAGCAAGTCCGGTGAGTCGTGTGACGTGGAGGCCAACGAGCTCAAACAACATTGGTGGTGCAGAATTGGCTATGAGTTTCTTGAATAACGACTTGACCGTCCAGGTTTACTCTTTGAAGCGGAAATATATTCCATTATACACCATTGAGTCTCATAATGCTCAAGTCACGGGGCTCACGTTCAAAGACGATCGATACCTGTTGACATGTTCGAAGGATAAGTTCTTTTCAAAGGAGGATTTAGCACTGTATCCAAACACCATTGACAACTTACCCCTCATGTCAGCAACATGGTCACCTAATAACGATCTGATGTTCATAGATCAGCAAAAGAAGGAAATGGATAAAGATTCGGATCATGTAACGACATCAACGGTCAACTCTTCACAATTTATATCAACTTCCCCAACATCTACTCCGCAAAACGTTACAGGATTCCAATCAACGTCGTACATGTCATCACATACCACTTCACCAAGGCCTGGAATATCTAGGGCTAGCAGCACTTTGGCCAGACCTCCGTTAAATAGGGGATTGAGCCAAAATTCACACTACCATAATTCTGTTGTATCCACACCTATGGTGAACCCAACAGCTGTTCCTGTAAGATTACCAATCATGAAGAGTGAAGACGTGTTGAAATACCTTGCCGATAACTACATATTTGACCCTTCGGAGGATCTTATTAGCAGTTGCATCAAGAATTCGGCAGTGGCCACAGAAGTTGGAAACCATAGGGATGCTCAGACTTGGAACGTTCTGAAGGAGTCATTACTTTGGGAGCAGCAGCTGGACTCTTCTCCTGATTATAGATCAACTCCAATGGCTCATGATGGTTCCGGGAGCATGAGGAGCGAAATAATTGCCGACAAGTTTCACTACTCGACCTCAAATTCGACAAATTATGGCAAGAGCCCAAGTCTGTCAGATTTGTCGGATTTTAACTCCTTCAACTCAAAAGACCTTGCGCCGATCCCTCCAAAAGAACACAGATTGTCAATTATAAAGAGCATCAAGTCAAAATCGTCATTTAGCGCTCCAGAAGGGG
The DNA here is from genome assembly GCA_030564145.1 of Williopsis takata. NCBI lineage: Eukaryota > Fungi > Ascomycota > Saccharomycetes > Phaffomycetales > Wickerhamomycetaceae > Williopsis > Williopsis takata. Next base: position 4,379 of record JAJMLK010000312.1, read on the forward strand.
TTGATGGAGATGATTGTGCAGACCAAATCAAGACCATTACCCGTGCAGATGTTTTGAAATGGACCGATACCATAAAGCCATCTGTCGATGAAACGTTGAAAGGTGAAGATAGTGAAGTTGCAGTGGAGTTTACGGATAACATCACCAAACCGATAACTTTGACAAATCGGAAAATATCAATGAGGAATTCATTGTTGGAGTCCATCCTACCACAACATGCCTCTCCTGCTGGACTTGGCTCTTCATCACCAACATTTTCCGTTTCCTCATCTATGAGTGGGACATCAGTAAGACCATTGACCCCAGGGTGGACTTCCTTGTTGAACAAGCAATCACTCAGTCAGCTGGATTCTCACACTTCTGAATTGACGAAACAACTGACGAACCAACAAGACTCCGAACCCCAATGCAAATCACCGCAATTACTACCACCATTCATGCCAAGACGGTTAATTCTCAAAGCCATTGAGTTTAGTTCGGGCCAAGGAGATCTGATAATGAGCTCTACATTACTAATGTTGTTCAACGACAAGTACAAACTCTACAAGGAAAATATGATGAAGAATAGCATATATCAATATCTGGAGTTCCTCCAGCGGCTCAAGTTTTGGGTGCCAATGACAAAGATTCTTGGATTGGCTGGCCAATATGATGAGCTTAGAGAGATGTCGTTGAACTCTACAACTGTAAGGAGATTTTGTTCTAAATGTGGTATCCTTGTTGTCAACGAACAAACGAAGGAGAAATTCCTGAAAGATGACGCAATACAATTCGGCGCATGGTTTTGTGAGCAATGTGGATGCAGAAGTAAGTGCATTTATTGCAACGAGCCTTTGAAGGGTCTAAACATCTTCAGGCTGAAATGTGGTCATAATGGGCATTTTGGATGTTTCAAATCATGGATGTTTGACGAAGGAATGGATTGTTGTCCTGGTGGCTGTTGAAACTACCGCAATCATATTGCTAATTCTCCACTGGCTGTACAGACTTAATAAAATCTTGGACAATGTCCCAGTATGAAGGATATACCACAGTGTCGTTGTGATGAGCACCGGTGAACACCTTTCTTTCTTTATCCGTAGCAGGTGCTAGCTCGAATAGCTTCAGCATATGATCCGGTGCAACAACTTCATCAAGTTCAGCACATAGGAAGAGCATCTTCACGTCCGGTGAGATCTTGAGGATATCACTCTCTGAATCCCAAACTTGGTGACACAGGAAAGTAAATTTACTCAAGAAGGGAAAGATATGGGGAATGGCCTTGCGGATACTGAGAAAGGTGTTCTCCAAAATAACACCATGGATCTGTTCATAACACTTTGACGCGATGTATATGGCAACAGCGCCACCCAGGGAACGGCCATATAATATAAGAGACGATTGAGATAACAGTGGATGTTTCATTACATACTTCATCACAGTATCAGCATCAATTTTGAGACCCAGCTCTGTAGACTGTCCAGTGGATAAACCATACCCTCTATAAGAGTAGATGAGCACGTTATAGCCCATATTCCAGAAGAGCTCCACGATGGGGAGTGCATTGCCAATGTTTCCAGCATTGGGGCAGAGAACCATCACAGTCTTGTTCTTATACTTCTTGCTGGCAGCATCCTGCAGTAGAACAAACGCATGCAGCTTAACACCGTCAGATGTCTCAAGCCACAGCTCTTCAAAGGGCATTCCATAGCTCGATGGTGTGTCAGTATGGGCTCTGGCGTTGTTCAGAGTATTGGGATAAATGAGCTTCAACTGGAAGTGATATAGGGCAAAAAGAGAGGCAGTACCAAGAGAGCATGCTGCAGCGGCGAGCATCGTGAGTCTGTTCATGTGTTCCTGTATATTATATCTATTTCACGTATTTTTTGTGAGTTCTGTTCCTTATAGTTGTTATTGTAAGTGTTGATGTTGACAAACAAAAACTCCGTTCTGACAGAAAACTTCAGGGGGTGACCCTCAAAAAAAAACATGGACAAGCAGAAATTAAACAAAATATAACAGAGAGTGATCGCAATGTTACTACCGTGATTAGATCACTACAAATTCAGTTCGGATTGATTTCGACTACGAATTACACTAATCAAAACTTCCATCTCTCACTGACACTCCGAACACCATCAAATACCAATGTGTTATCCAGTGGAATGTATTGATTCGTGATCAATTTGATAGCCTCTTGACCCGCAATGCCTCCAATAATCGAGCATATGTTGTTTAGCTCCCTTCCTCCGCTTCTGATGATGTCATAAAGAACATTTTTGACATCGCTTCTCATAGTCATGCCGTCGATATCTGCAAACTTAGGATACTGATGATGTTTCAAGATAAATGATTGCATGAAGTAGACACCCATGAGAACAGCACCACTATGAGAATCATCGCCTTGGAGTGTTTCGCTCACAATTGCATCGTTCAAAGGAACACATGAATTTTGTGCAAAGTATAGATGTTTTGAATTCTTCAAAAATATCTTGATCGCCTCATCATCGATGGCGTAATTCCAATCGGTGTCCTCAGATACCGATCTGAGTATACTCTTGAAGTCATTCATGTCAGACATGAACTTATCTTGATATATGGACTTTAAAGTGATGTAGTTCTCCGTTGCACTGTCCATATCTGGCAATTCACCAGTCAATGGCAAGAAACCGTCATTACGCTCAACAAATGTCTTCAATGCCTTGACAAGGATCCAGTATACGCTTCTACTCTCCTTATTTTGGAGAAATTCGCCAATCTTATCAAAAATATCGCTCACGTTGTACGGTACCTTGACGTTATAGAAAATCTTGTGGCTATTCTCAAATGCCTCGTCAAAGTTTAGCTCCTGAAAGTCCTTCTTCCATGAGAGGATCAACTTCTTGAACTCCTTTTTTTCATCAGCTGTCTTTGGAATAGTGTTGTGGCTTAACAACCATGATTCAATGGCCTTCATCTGTATGACCAAATATGGTATCTGCGAATGGCTATCCAGGTCCATATCCTCCAATTTGACAGAATCAACGTATTGCCGTAGTTCTGGCCAAGGTGACAATATTCTCAAATCAGCCATTCCTTGCCCATGTGTCTCAATTACTTCATAAGTTGGTTTGAACAATCTCAAGAATCCGTAAAAGCCATAGGCATTTGTCACAACCAGCGGAATTCCAAGGGTCTTTAGCTGCTCAATTGGTCTTGGGTTCTCGAAAGATAAGACCACAAGGTCATAATCCTTCCAGAATTCTTCCTCCACTATATTTATCCATCGCGTAACGTCACTGACGTGAATATAGTTACTGGAAACATCTTCATTCAACTCGTTCATGTTCAGCCTTAGGGCCTCAACCTTGTCATTTCCTTCATCTTCCTCCTTGAGGTAAAAGTTGTTACACATATCGTCAACATCCACCTTCTTTCTGGCATCCAGCAAGGTGAATGAGCCTATGCCGGGCAAGATCAAGTTCTTCAACAGCTCAAGCGAGGTGATTGTTGGTTGGACTACCAACACGCGAGACGACTCGAGCAGTTGCTGTCCCTGCGAAGCCCACAATCGGAGCTGTCTATCATACTTCTCTTCCTTGCTCATATCAGATACTTTAAACTGAGTTCTATGGGTGTGAGATCTCTGTACCCCTGTTTGTTCTAGATAAACCGCTGTATTCGTCCCATAAGTGTGGGACCCCTCCCTCCTCTTCTCCCCGCCATTGGTGAAGCCACCATTTGGCTTACTAAGCTGTTGGGAGCCCGGGGCTCGAAGCGTATCAAACGATCCTGGACATAATCAATCCATCATTTCTGTTCGTGTAAGAATCTTGATGAGCTTTTACTTCGGTTCCATTGCATGCTTGTTGTGAATTACAACTTCTCAGTCATAAACTCTTCTACTAGAACTCCTTCTTATTACCCTTATCCTGTTTTTTTTGTTCTTGGCTGAGAAAGCTTGCTCATAAGGAAAGAAAGTACGGCTCATAAAGACACGGCGGACATATACATTCACGCTGCTACACACTGACAAAATGTCCAACGAAGACCACCATCGACGCTCTTCAGGATACAACTCGTTCCAAGAGATGTTTACCTCTGGTGGAAAGAATTCACTGAATAACTTTGCCTCGTCTTACTCCCGGAGTGCCAACTTCATCCAAGCGGACTTTGACGTTACCAACACGAGGCCGAAGAGACTAAGCGTTGCCTCTATCCATAGAGAAGTTGACGAGACGTCTGCCCTTTTAGCTGGACCATTACACCCCATAGTATCACCCAACGCTGCACTGGTATTCGAAGATGACGATGCACAAAGCGTGCGGACAGAAGCCCTCAAGGACACTGGAAACTCGACTGCTGCACAGACGGTTTTTAACGGTATCAATACGCTTATTGGCATCGGTATCCTCTCACTGCCTCTGGGTATGTGCTATGCTGGCTGGATACCCGGGAGTATCATCCTGCTGTTGTGCGCGCTCAGCACGCAATACACTGCTAGGCTCCTCGCCAAATGTCTGATGAAGGATGAGTCGCTCATGACGTACGGAGACATTGCACAGTACTGCTTTGGAAATTTGGCACACCTCGTTGTTGTTCTAACCTTCTCCATCGACCTTCTTAGTGCAGGAATCTCGATGATCATCATCTTTGCAGACTCTTTCAACGCACTGACGGGTTTTGATAAAATCGTGTTCAAGGTGGTCATTTCTGTGCTCTTTTTTCTTTCAAGTTTTGTCAGGCTCGATATTCTGTCACACTTGAGTCTTTGTGGTATCTTGGCCACATCCCTCATTGTGGTATCGGTTATTTTGTGTGGAATCGAGAAATTGGAAGCACCGGGTTCGCTTATGCATCCCTCACCAACATCGCTATGGCCAACGACCTGGGAAAAACTGTTCCTATCATTGGGTATCTTCATGTCGCCCTTTGGTGGTCATGCCATCTTCCCAGAGCTATACAGAGACATGACGCATCCATATAAATACAACAGGTCGTGTGCCACGATCTTCTCCTTCACATGGGGCGTGGACTATACGATGGCTACGCTTGGATACCTCATGTTTGGCCATCTAGTTCTTGACGAAGTGACTAAATCCATCATGACCACATGTGGTTTCCCGCAGTGGATCAACCTGGTTGTTTGTACTCTCATGGGAATTCTTCCCATCTCTAAGGGACCTCTCATTTCTCGCCCACTCATCACCATTGTGGACCAGTACACGCTTCCACGGGTCTCTTCCAAGGGATTTGCCACCATTTGCAAAGTGATCAATAGGCTAATTATAACCATGATCTTTTTCCTCGCCTCTCTGGTCTTCACAGACTTTGGCCGCATCATGTCCTTCTTGGGAAGTGCAATCTGCTTCGCTATCTGTATCGTCTTCCCACTCTCATTCTACTTGAAGTTGTACTACGATGAGATGTCGTTTATGGCGGTCTCTTTAACTGTGGTTTCCATTGCTTTGGGCACTGTGCTGGCAATCTGTGGAACAGTGGCCGTTGCGCTTGCCTGACTTTTGTGTGAGGAGGGCGGGATGTACAACCAACAAAAACCTCAAGAATGAACCAAAGACCAATACCAATAACAAAACACAAGAAACAGAAAAGTAAGAGGGCAGATCTGTCAAAAAAAAAAAAAAAAAAGATGATCCATACCAACCAGGACTCTCTGATCAGACAGGATGCCGGTGTTGCCACCGTGTGGTGAGTTCTAATCTCCTTGTACCAGCATTGTCTCTTTCCCCCCTCATACTGACAAGACCAAGGCTATTATCCACACTTGGATCCAGATCTTCGCACCGTAGGATTACAAAGAAAGAGATCCAATCAGTTTCAATCCCGGATGCCTGCTGTACGATCAAACAACCTCTTCCATTGCGAGTCTCCTCATCTCTTTTGTATGGAGTCACCTTGGTCTACAAGCAAAAGACGGACTACCTCAACAATGACGCGTCATCCGTCAGAACGCGTCTCCAGAGAGACGTGTTGCAAAAGCACCAACAGAATTCTGCGCAGTTGTTGTGTTCCAAACCTATGACGGTCACCAAGCAGGGAATTTTCCAGGATGATCCAGCGTTCAGCATCGATTCTGGATTGTTGCCACCAGAGTTGGACTTTTTGGGCTCTGGTTCCAGGGATGAAGACCATATTAAGCTTAAAATCATGAAAGATGACTTGGATAACAATGTTTTATCGCTTCCGGATGGCGAAACGGCTGTTGATGATGTGGATGTCTTTGACGGTGCTGATGAGCTACAAGTACTCGATGATGCTCCGCAGTTTGCATTTGACGATGATGGCTTTCTGTTCGATATGGAAAATGGGATGGCTACAAATGACGCGAATGATCAACATGCCTTTAATGACAATGTTAATTTCGACTTTCAGATTGATGAACCTATTGATGCCCCTGTTGACATTTTACCTCGCTCACTCGTTGATTCTGTTGAACCTGTTAAACCGAAGAAGGCGGCTATACATCAAAAGAGATCAAGACATCATGCGCCGCTCATCGTCGATACCGTTATAAGCTTTACCACAGATCAACTCCGTGCGTTTAGAGATGGTTATCTCTCTCGCATGCATTCCAAACATAAGAGACGCAAACCGTCTTCCATTATCAACTTGACCACTGGTGAAGACTACCTTCCAACCTTCCAAAATATCATTCCTGAAGTTGAATTACAACGTGGTTGCTCTCCATTCGGTGATTTTATCGACGGTATGGCTGGCCAACGTCGTGACTCTTCCAGCTCTGTTGAGTTTGCTAGAAATGCCTCTTTGACGAGACGCCATTCTAGAGGTTCAATCTCTGGGCTAAACATTCCATTGAACGACCTTAGTGTGAATATAGACATGGCTATGGATGAGGATCTTGATCTTGTTGAGTTTGAAATCGAGGATGTCACCAATGGGAGTTCCAAGAAGAGGTCCAGTTCAACTCTGGGTAGCAGATTACCTGGGTTGGACGAAGGTGATGAATTTGAAGCAGATTTCCGTCAGGATGATCAAGTAATTGGTTTTAACCCCGCTCATAGTCATGACCTCGCTGAAAATGCGTTGATCAAAGATGGTTCAAAGACGTTGAAATTTTTCAAATTCATGGAGGATAGGTTTGCAGAGGAGGATACAACCGAGATGACATTTGCAAACTTTTTACACCATCAAAATGATCGTTCTATCGTTGTGAAGTCGTTCTACGAAGTTCTTCAATTGGCAACACTGGGCCAAGTTTCTATAAATTTGCAATCAGTTGAACCTCTTGGATTGCACACTAGCCACGACTTCACCATTAGCATCGAATAGCTTTAATATATATATATAGCTACATACACCATTGCATTGCTCTATAGCAACCTCAAATCAAATATTGCAAGTATTTCTACGCTTTAAAAACTATAACACAAGGAAAAAGAAATAAGCAGTTCTTGTACATTTATAACACAAAAAAAAAAAATTTAGGGTCTAATACACCAGTGCATTAGAGTGTTTCCACTTCCAACAAAAACGAAAGCAATTACAACCCATTACTCGGCGGTCTCGTGCTCGGCCCACTCAGCCTCTGCAGCTTGACCCTCCTCCTCGTCATAGACATCCTCAGAAGTCTGGTGCAAGGACAACGCAGGCTTGATGGCAGCCTGGTCCAAAGTCCAAGAGGCGAGGGCATTCTCAGCGTCAATGATAATCTGCTTAGAAGCCTCGTAACCATCATAGGCTGGTCTGGTCTCACCTGGAGTCACTGGAGAGTCATCGAGCAACTCGAGCACAGCCTTACCGTAACCGGCAATGAGGGCCAGCTTCTCAGCCATTTCCCTAACAGCGTCAAACTGGTAGTTAAAACCAGCTTTGAGCTTCTCTCTGGTGATGTTGGACAATTGCGCCTCTGCAACAAGAGACTCAGCCTCGGCTCTGACGAGCTCCTGTTCCAAAACTGGAATCTTTGGAGACTGTGGGTCCTTGTACTTCAAGTGGGCAATTTCGTCAGTGATCTTCTGCTTTCTCTCCCTTGTTGGCTGGACGGATCCTTCAATGTCTCTGATGGACTTGAGGGTCAATCTGTACTGGTCGTATTTGTCAATGAACTGATCCTCGAGCTCACCAATCTCGTAGATGAGCACACCGAGCTTATCCGTAACGTCAGAAACGTCATCGTCATTGTCTTCACCCCAGACGGAGAGTTGCTTAGCAACCTCACGACGCTCACGGGCCACGAGCTCAATGGATCTGAGAACGTTCTTCTCGAGCTTGATCAAGGCAGAGAGCTTTCTGGCAAGCTCAGGACCAAAGTTGGCAGCGGCATTCTTTCTAAACGTTGATGCAATACCAGCCTTTCCAAAGAACTTTGACTTGGTGGTGGAAGTTGGTGGTGGTGGGGACTGGATTTGGGAAGCGGTAGGGGCTCTGGCGTTTCTCAGAGAGTAAGTTCTGTGCATCGTGTTTCTTATTTTGTGATGGCAATTGGTTTTGGTTGGGTCTCTTTATTCTTGATTTGTCTATATAACACAA
>JAJMLK010000313.1:0-12762 GCA_030564145.1 Williopsis takata
GTGGAACTTCTCGGAATTGTCGGGCAGACACGTAGTTTTAATTCCGGTGGGGGACGCGACGTCCTTTTAAAACAAGCGCGCGGTATAACAACCGCTTATCTGTCTGGTTGGAGTGACCGTTTTAGAAACCAAGGTGGGTTACAGGATGGTTAGTTGTCCAATATGTGGCAAGCCAATGCCACTTTCTGATATCAACGACCATTTGGATCAATGTGAGAAACCTAAGAGACAACCAACGTTGGCCTCGTTGAAGAGAAGAAGCGCTGAACATGAAGTGATTGATCTCGATGAAGAACCACCAAAGAAAGTAACCACTCCGGCAAAAGTTGTGCCCAGAAGGGATGACGAGGAACTTCGATTGTTGAAACAGCAAGCACATATCCCTCTGAGTGAACGGTTACGGCCACAGACGCTTGACGAATACATTGGTCAGACTCATCTGTTGGGACCAGATGGCATCTTGACATCCTTTATCCTGACAGATTCCATTCCATCGATGATCCTCTGGGGACCACCCGGAGTGGGGAAAACCACAATAGCGAGACTGATTTCCAAAAATACCAAGCAGAGATTTGTCGAGTTAAACGCTTCAACGTCAGGTATTGGGGATTTGAAGAAAGTTGTTGAAACCACTACAAATGAAAGGGCCTTAACCAAGAGAAGAACTATTGTGTTCATCGATGAAATTCATAGGTACAACAAATCACAACAAGACTATCTCCTACCATTTGTCGAAAAGGGAGACATCATTCTTATCGGTGCCACGACGGAGAATCCAAGTTTCAAGCTAAACAATGCCCTGTTGTCACGGTCTAAGGTCTTTGTATTGAATGCCCTTACTTCAGAAGAGATCCATACCATTATTAATAAAGCCATTCTGCAGATTAACAGGATGAGAAAGATACTGGGCAGAGAATTCCTCAAGATGAACAAAGAATGCATCGATTACGTTTCACGGGTTTCACAGGGAGATTCACGTGTTGGCATCACTCTACTCGAATTGATCAACGCTTTACCACAGAATGAAATTTCTGTTGAATTGATCAAGCCGTTACTTGCAAAGACAATGATGTATGATCGAAATGGAGAGGTTCACTACGACACAATCTCGGCGTTTCACAAGAGCGTTAGAGGTTCAGATCCTGATGCTGCAATGGTCTACCTGTACACAATGCTACAGGGTGGTGAAGATCCGTTGTACATTGCACGTAGAATGATTCGCATTGCTAGTGAAGATATTGATGATGACTCGTGTCTACCCTTTGCCATTGCAACTTATGAAGCAGTGGCGAAAGTTGGACTTCCAGAGGCTGATTTGGCACTGTGCCACTGTGCTGTGAAATTGGCCAGGGCTAAAAAGAGCGTGGAAATTTATAGAGCTTGGAAACGTGTCAAGGAAAAGTTGAATGAATTCAAAGTGAATGTGCCCTTACACCTACGGAATGCTCCAACTGCATTGATGAAAGAGTTGGGCTATGCGGATAACTATAAGTACAATCCCGATTATCCTGAGGGGAAAGTTGACCAGGAGTACATGCCTGAAGGACTTGAAGGCGTCAAATTTTTAGATGGGAAGCATTTAGGTTGAAGTTTCTACAAAGTCATTAATTCTAGACTATTCAATAGTTGTATTCTGGGCGTAAAGAGGTAGAGAAGGTGTGTGTGTGTGTGTGTGTGTGTGTGTGTTGTGTGTTGTGTCTTTGTGAGAAATTTCAAAAAGCCATGCCTCATCCTTAAAGAACCTCTTTATAAAAGCCACCCAACTCTTCTCTAACCCTCACAAACTCCTCTCTGGCTCTATCTAAAGCTTGCTGTATTCCCACTGTCCACTGTCCATCTACGATACCATCATCAAAGTCCTTCTGCAAGCCGTAGTTCTGAATTCTTTCGCACTGTTCCTGAATCTTGAACATACCTAGACTGGCAGCAGATCCCTTGAGGAAATGTCCGTATTGTGACAACTTGTTCAAGTCTGGCGAAGGGCTCGACAGCTCATCTGAGATCTGAAGGAAAGTCTGTGTGGCCTGTTCGATAAAAGTTTGGATCAGTGACTTGGAGAAGCCTGGTTCGTCCTCATCCATGAGGATTAGCTCGTTGAAGATAACCCAGTCAATGGAGTCCATTCTGTGGGTTTCTGCTTTTTTTTTTGGTGTTTCTGTTGTCTTAGTTTGTCTCTTGAAGAGGGGTTTGAGCGAAAGTCTTTTGTTTCTGGTGTTGTGTGTTGTGTGTTGTTTTGTACGTGTGTTTATGTATATCTGTGAGTGGTATGACCTCCTTCTCTTCTCATCTATAAGTCAGACAAATAAAACAAACAACTTTAAGACTATGCGACAGTACTGTGTTTGTATTATCTTTTCCTTCTCTCTCTCTCTCTCTCTCTCTATCTCTTCCTTTCTCTCTCTCTCCCCGTTGTTGTTGATGTTTCGAAGGACTTTTGTTTCAAGTTTTTGAGGATCTTACGTCATCGGTGCTGATCGGGGGGAGGGGGGAATTTTTTTTTTTTTTTGGGGTTCTTTTTAGTGCACCGTAAATGACCGCCGCCGGCCGGTGGCTCTCTCTCTCTCTCTCTCTCTCTCTCTCTCTCTCTCTCTCTCTCTCATCTATTCTTCTACGTAGTGCCTTTATGATGCTGAACTACAATTTTTGCTTATTATATTAAAACATAACAACACATTATCATCCTGTTGTAATGTTACATCAAGTTGGCGTCAACGCTTTCTGCCCTTCTTTCCCTTCGGACTCTCCGCAAGGCTCTTTGGACTCAGGTCCACTGTGCTCTTTCTGCGTCTCTTTGTTAGCGTCGATTGTGATATATCCAAGTTCACACCAGCTTTCTTTGGGGATCTAGGCGATCCCTTTGAACTGTCTCCAGATTCGGTCGTGGCCTTCTTATCCTTCTTCATTCCCTTCGCGACAAACTCATCCAACGCTTGCAGTGGACCCGAAGAGTTGGACTGTATTGAGTAAGCCATCAGCGACTTGAGATGTGCCATAACGTCAGACACTTGCATCACACGCATCACTGATTCTTGTAGACCAAAGTTTGACATCGATTGGAAAACTTGGAACTGCTCTCTAAAAGACTGTAGCACCTTGTTGCTGTTCTGATCATCATCCTTAACGTCGTTCAAAACCGGCACAACGTTCTTCATCCTTGACTGATCACTCAACAACTTCTCCAGAGCAGGCCATTCAACACCCGGAATGAACACATGCATTTGGAAGTCTAACCATTCAAACTTCAAAGCCGCATTAAACACACCTTTCATAGAACCGTATATGTTCACGTATGAGCCATCTTGGTAGTGGTGTGTGAAGCAACACCTCATGGATTCTATATAAGTCGTTCCATTGGGTAACAACTGTGTGCGTAGGCATCCTGGGTGTATCTCTATACGTAAAACACCAGACTGGATGATTGAGAAGAAGAAGCGCGGGATAATGGGCACGCTAAATTCAAATTGCCGGAGGTCAACACCACTCTTGACGGAATACCTCAGAATCCCCATCTCGCTAAAGTACTCTGTGATGATCTTCTTCCAGTACAAGATGTTCTTTGCACTCTCGGACCTCACGCCGATCAACTCGCAAAAATCGAGCAGTTTCAACACTTCAGAATTTGAAGCCTGCCGACGATAGTTGTACACATTAGGCATAGCCACACGACCCATCTTTTGCTTACCACCCATACCGTTCATACCATTCAGACCGTTAGGAACTCCTTTAGGTATGCCATTAGGCATACCGGGCATCCCACCGGGCGTGACAACAGAGGGAGGATATCTAAACTGTCCAGGACTTGGGAATCCTCCACCAGACATTCCAATAAATTGTTGATGTTGAGGAGGCTGAGGTTGTGGTTGTGGTAGCTGTTGTCCCTGTGGATAATGTTGTTGCTGCTGTAGATAGGGTACATGTTGTTGTTGTTGTTGTTGTTGTTGTTGTTGTTGTTGTTGTTGTTGTTGTTGTTGTTGTTGTTGTTGTTGTTGTTGTTGACGTTGGAACTCCTCATCATCCCGGGGTGTATTACTATGCGACATTCTTGAGCAGGTTTTAATTTTCACTATCCGTTTCCTTTCTCTCTATGTATCTGTATCTGTATATCTCTCTCTCTCTCTCTCTCTCTCGCGCGCGCTCGTTCGCACTCTCACTGTCGCTTCCACACCCAATATTTTCCTGTTTTAGTACTCCTTCCCGCTTTGTCCCGTTGGTTATCAAACCCCCATTTCCATATCAAAAGATCACGAAAGCTCCGAAATTCACCTGCAAAGAGCGCGACTCCATCCGGACACCAGGATATTTGTTTATATAAGCAGTACGACGACGGGGTTGTCGTTTGTGCGTTGATGTTATGATAGATACATAGATACATAGATAGCGCATATGTTGTAAAAGAATTACTCGTTTGTGTAAAGATTGATAAATACACCGAAGACCAAAAAAAAAAACAATCGGTGAGGCGCATCCCAGATTTTACACCAATGGATCAGGGACACGAAGTAGTTGAATGTCTCTTTTCGAAGTATACGTAAACAACGCCCGGTGTTCCAAGTAGGGTCTCCGTTTCTTGTCCTTCTTTGCAACTTCCTCATCTTCATCATCACCCTTGGTTGATTTTCCAGCACGTCTTTTGAGCAATTTGTTAATCGTATCCTGTTTCTCCTCTTCGAGCTTCTTCTCTGTGATGTTCTTTCTCTTTCTTGCGAGCTCGGCCTTACGTAGATTGTTCTCCTCCTCGGTCAATACTCGCTTATTGCTCTTTTCACTCAACGATACAAACTCAGTTTCGGGTGTTTGTTCCTGAAACAGTTTTGAACGTTGACGTTCCGTTAGTTTGGTTATGTCCATTTCTTGTGGTGTCCCATTCTTCTCCTCGTCATCATCGTCATCGTCATCACTTAACCCCTCTGCGTAGACACTAGGCGTTGGAATGACATCCTCATCCTCATCCTCATCTTCAAAGTCATCATAGTCGTCATAGTTGTAGGATACCTTCTTACTCCGACCACTCGAAGCCCTCTTCAGTACCACCGCAGTACCCTTTTTGGGCTTCTTAGGAGTCTCCTTCACAGGTAGCTTTAGCTTTAGACTAACCTTCTTCTTAGGCACAGCAATTGGTTCTTCTTCTTCATCATCATCCGCTTCTTCTGGTTCTTCTGGTTCTTCTTCAAAGTCGTCATCTTCTTCTATTTCTTCATCTTCTTCAGAGGGCGATTGATCACCAAGATCTGACTCCTGGGAGATGTAGCCCTCAGAGAGATCTATGTTGCTGAGTTCTGATTCTGACATTGCTGTTTTTGTACTATCTCGTCGTTTACCAATGCAACCCCCCCTCTCTTATACCTTTCACGATGGAAACTAAAACTAAATCTCTCTCCCTTTCTCTCCCTCTCCTCAATAACACAAACTGCCCTTTTCTCAGCTTTGTGTGTTAAGATTATGTAATCATCCATGGTACAGGTGTCCGGGTGTTGATGACATAATCAGTCTGAGAGGGGCAGAAGTCTTTTTCGCGATAATTACCCGATTGGCTCCGCAATGGCCCATTTCCGAAACCGCGCTGGTAGAAACACGTACGCACAAACAAAAGAAACAGAGCTCGAATTACCGTGTGAGTGAGTGAGTGAGTGAAGTGTCTGTCTCTCTCTCTGTGTGTGTGTGCTTGCGTACTTGCGTTCTTGTATGGGTTAATAAGTACTACTGTACTTGTTTTTATTTTTTTTTTTGGTTCTTAAAAGTTTTTGGTGCTGATTGGTCCTTCACAACTCCCATATTCACTACTGGTTCGTGTACCTGGTTATTATTCAATAATAATGGTCCTGCCAGTGCTTCTTTTGGCCTCGCTGGCCATGGCACAGTACGTGCCTACGAAGGATCACTCGAACAGGGATTACTTCTCGTTAGAGCTCCACAACGAAGAGTCTATAGATTCGATACTTTTAAAGTATCCACATTGGAAGTACGAACACGATGCCCGTGGTCTATCTGATCACTACGTGTTCTCAATGCCAAAGACGCACGAGAAGAGAGATCTACTATATGCACAAGACTTCAGCGATAGGGGGATAAAGAGTATCCATAAGCTCATACCGAGACAACTGACAAAACGTGCGCCAATTCCAGTCGATGGTCCTTTGGATTCTTCTATGAAGCCAGTAATCGATGCCAAGGAACAATTTGGCATCAACGATCCCGAATTCATCATACAGTGGCACTTGATAAATGGTGCATTTCCCGGGCATGACATCAACGTGACAAACGCATGGGCAAAGAACATCACAGGATATGGTGTGACTGCTGCCGTTATTGACGATGGTCTGGACTACGAAAGTCCAGATCTAAGGGACAATTTCTGCAAAGAGGGCTCATGGGATTACAACAACAACAGAAACTTGCCCAAACCAACACTGAGGGATGATTACCATGGAACGAGATGCGCTGGTGAAATAGCAGCCGTTAAGAACGACGTATGTGGTGTTGGTGTGGGCTTCAATGCAAAGGTCTCTGGAATAAGGATCCTATCTGGTGAGATCACACAAGAAGAAGAGGCTGCTTCACTGGTGTACGGCCTCGATATTAACGATATTTATTCATGTTCTTGGGGTCCACCAGACGATGGCAAGGCTATGCAGGCACCAGACCCAATGGTGAAAAAGGCTATCAAACGAGGTGTTGACGAAGGTCGTGACGGGAAAGGTGCCATATATGTCTTTGCCTCTGGAAATGGTGGATTGCATGGTGATAACTGTAATTATGACGGTTACACCAACTCCATCTATTCAATCACTGTTGGTGCTATTGACCACAAGGGATTACACCCACCTTACTCCGAGGGCTGTTCCGCTGTTTTGGTGGTCACGTACTCTTCTGGTTCCGGGGAATACATCCACTCGACGGATATCAACAACATGTGTACAGATCACCATGGTGGTACGTCGGCTGCTGCACCTTTGGCTGCTGGTGTGTACACATTGGTGCTTGAAGCTAACCCGGAGTTGACGTGGAGAGACATGCAATATTTGACCATTTTGTCCAGTGATCTCATAAATGAGAAGGATGGTGATTACCAACAGTCACAAATGGGAAAGTTGTATTCGCATAGATATGGATACGGTAAGTTGGATGCTTCAAAGATCGTTTCAATGGCACAAGGATGGGAAAATGTCAACGAGCAGGTGAATCAAACCACAGAATCCTTCAATGCGAATACCCCTGTCAAGGATGAATACGAACACGAGTTCGATATCACTGGATTGTCGGAATTCAAAAATTTGGAGCACGTTCAACTGCATTTAAACATGGATACCTCTATTCGTGGTCAAGTTTCTGTTGACCTCATTGCACCAAATGGAATCGTTTCAAACCTGGGTGTTGTCAGAAATAGAGATGTTTCTAAAGATGGATTCAAAGATTGGACCTTCATGTCTGTGGCTCACTGGGGTGATTCCTCACCACAGGGTAAATGGAAAGTCAAGATCACAAACCATGATGTTGAAAAGAACAGAGTTGAGTTGAAAAACTTTAGCATGACATTCTTTGGACAGAAAAAGGATCAGACTGAAAAGGATGCCATCGTTTCAACTAGCTCTACAGTCATGGTTGAATCTTCTTCTTCTTCATCCTCTGTGACGTCGACCCCAACATCGTCGAATTTGTCAACACCAGTATTAACAGAAAGTGCGTCAATACCAACACCGCCACCGCACGATGATCACAGACCAGAAAAGGGCAAGTATTTCAGAGGTCCATCCCATTATGCCGAATACTTTCTTGTAATCATCGTTGTTGGATTCATTGCACTGATCTTGTATTACAACCTTTTGAGAAATAGAGTTTTGAGAAGACGCAGAGAGCAGTACGAGTTTGATATCATTAGACCTGACGATACAGATACTGAAGATGATTTATCGCTGTTTACATTGGAGAGTGGGAATCGATTGGATAACATTGATGGTGGTGAAGATGATAACCATACAACCGAGGAGAGCACCAGTGATCATAACACTGGTGGAACCCCTGTGGGTGACAGTTTTGACATCCATAGTGAAGATGAAGTTGATGAAAGGGGAAAATGATAGGGGGGTCACTCACTACATTGTCATAAATCATTTTTTTTTAAAAAAAAAAAAGAATATCGTTTTACTTTTGTACAATCATTCCTCTAGGTCATCCAGTTCAAAGTCATTGACACCATTGTCACCTCTTTCGATTGATGTATAACTTGAAAGGTCCAACTTGGAAGTGATGGTCAACTTTTGATACAATTCCAGGAGCAACAGCATCCACAAGTAGATCATGAATGCTGCAGCAGTCACCACCATGATATAGGAACTGGCTTCTGCGCCAAGTCTTAGCACAAGCACCAACTGCTCTTCATTTGCACTCATGAACAATAGACCGGATTCAATAAGGCAGAAAGAGGGCAAGTATTGGAAAGACAGTATCTTTCCTGGGATGCCGCGTTCGTCCCTTAGCAGGAATGAAATCTCCGCAATACGCAGAGCACCACCAGTCATTAACACGATTCCAAACATCTGATGGACTTTTGTACTGATGACCAGCTCTTGCACGTGTTGTGACATTGCCCAACCGGTGTATATCAACAAAAGGGCTGGAACAAAACTTCTACGCCCACCACGGGATAAGAACATTCCAATCAATCCCCCACACCACCAGATGATTCCCATCGCAGTGTGCTGGTAGTCTCCGTGATGCCATGGCTCTTTGCCCCAACGATGCTCGGTGAAAGTGTTCACCACACCCCATGCCATCATCAGCGTTGAGTCGTAAAACTCTTGTGAGGTCTTGTGTGAAGTCTCTCTAAAGTGTGGAAGCACAAGTACCATCGCATATATGAACCCATAGCCCACAAAGGCAGATCCCATGATTCCATGAGCAATGCATTGCCCCGTGTGGAGGTCCCGACAGAAGCCGAACATGGCCACTGGTGCCATACTGACTCTGACCCAACCATTGACCACAAGAAGTATGCTCAGCGTTCTATGGATGATTCTAACGGTTTTCTCGCCCAATTCGGCCAGCGAATTGGACTGCTTGAACCACTGTGTACCGGAATGAGCCAGCGCAAAGAATATAGTTATACCACTCAACAGCATGAACACGACACCTGTACCCTTTGACGTGCGGTTTTCGACACCATCACCGTCGGGAAAGCTCAGGAACAGAGTGTCAAAGAGGGAGTAAGCGCCAGAGGCCAATTGGAACAGTAGGGCGGCGTGCAACTTCTCAGAAAGAACAAGGATGGCAGAAACTGAAGGAAGGATCAACTGCAACCCGAGTGCTAACAACCAATGGAACGTCTTTGAACCTGCGTTTGTAACGTTTGGTGGTGTAAGATCAGCACCTTCCATCTCCATCTTTGCATACACCACAGAGGTGATGCAGAGCAGTATCAAGGCACTTTTTTGATGCATTGATCGCATTGTGTTTTTTCTCTTCCCGTGGTGCTCTTCAAAAGTGTGGGTTGTTTTAATGGCTGAGCTGGCTATTTCGGGTTTCAATTTTTTTTGGGTGATTAAGCTTAATCAAGGAGATACGGCTAAAACATTGATGTGTTCTAGTGTCTACGTAGAGATTTTATGGTGTCAGAGGAGAGATAAACTGCTGTTGCAGTGGTAAACTGCTGTTGCAGTGGCCTATATCCATCATTTTGGTGTTCTTGTAGTTGCTCTTGAGAAAAACATGTGTCCCACTTTGTCACAACCTGGTAACATGAGACGAATATGATACATCACAACATTTTGGCACTGAAATTGGTATAAAATGGAGACTGGTGTCTTTGCTCTTCCATTGACATGTTAGACTTGACTGAGGCACGGTAATGTTTCTTCTTTGGGTGCTACTTCCAGTGGCCTCTGCCCTGTTCAGCCAACAAGCCCTATCGTCCGAGGATCAATACACCATCAATGACATCCTCCATCGTTACAGGAACTTGACAGATTCTCATAGAGAAATTAGCCTGTTCAAGCACTATCCACAAGATGACACACCATGTGTTAAGGCAGCGTTGACGCCGATTTTGTCCCAATGCTTGAAGAAACCGTTGAGTGAACTTGATCCAAAGCTAAGATCAACCACAGCTGCAAAGCTTTCAATTTGTGAGTTTCAAGTTGCCCTCGTTGACTACCCTACAGAGTGCCAAGCACCCTTTAGTTACTTCTTTGTTGCTGAAACGGTTGATTACTCCTCATGCGTAGTTGCCCTTGAGAAGAAAAGCCAGTGGTGGACCAGCTACAGCGGATACTACAGGTCGATTGGTGACATCTGCTTACAAGAAGCCCTTCCATATGAGAAGGATGAAATTTGGAACATGTTCATGGATGTGACTGAGTATTACGATAGGGTCTTTGAAAGTCTCCAGGACTACGTGAACATGTCACAGAGATTTAAAGACGAGAGCGAAATGACCTTCCAGCATTTGCAACAGTTGATTATGGATGTCAAAAGGGATTCGAAACGGTCCAAGGAGGATTTTGAGATTATGTTGCAGTACATTACATCTCAAATGTCGAAGGTCTCGGAGATCAGTGTCAACATGACAGATCTTGCCAAACAACAGGGTGATTCTATAGAGCAAAATATGGTAAAGTTCTTCGACTCAGTTGACTTGGAGTTCTCTAATCAGTTGGATTACCTTCGTTTGAAGTTTGTTACAGATTTGGAAGAGAGAGATCTTTTGATGTCGGTGTCTTTGGACAGAACAAGAGGAAGGTTAAAAGAGTTGGATGCACTAACACTCAAAACTTTTGACCTACATTCTGAATTGAACGACAACATCTACGATTCTTCACGCACAGCAAAGATGCTGAACGAAAGTATATCCTGCATGGATAATCATGTGGATGGATTGACCCTGGAGATTATTGATGCTAAGGAGCTGATGTCAAATATCAATGACATCTTGGAGAATAATGTATTGATCAGAACAATGTTATACGTGTCCAGAGAAGTTAGTATGACTGTTGAGTCTGCTCTTCTCTTTATTGTTCTCAGCTCAATGTGTTTCATCTGCTTGATACTTATGAGTTTAAGGATAAACCTCTTCAAGCACGTTGGTGTTTTCGTCGTTAGTGTTGGCATCGGTGCAGCTCTGGCTAATTTGGTAACCCTATTTTTTCGCCGATAGACAATTGCCACGGTGTTGACGCAAAAACACAGTTATAGAGTAAGTAATACACATTGAGGCTACAAAATTCACACAATTAAAATCATTCAAAACGTCGTTAAAAGCATGTTTTATGTACTTGTAAAACCTTAAAAGACATTACCGTGGTCGAACATAGCGTCGGCAACCTTGACGAAACCAGCCAAGTTAGCACCCATAACCAAGGATGGCAAAGCCTCCTTGTTGGACTCCTTGGAGTACTCAGTGGCGTACTTGATGGACTCGTTGAACAAGTTGATCATTCTCTTGTGCAACTCAGAGTCAACCTGCTCGGAGGTCCACTGCAATCTCTGGGAGTTCTGACCCATCTCCAAAGCGGAGACGAGGACACCACCAGCGTTAGAGGCCTTACCTGGACCGTACCAGACGGCTGGGGCAGAGGCGGACTTGGTAGCCAAACGCTCACCCTCAAAGACATCGATAGCCTCCTGGGTAGAACCCATGTTGGAACCCTCGGCAACGTACTTGACACCGGCAGCGACAAGAGCCTTAGCCTCCTCACCAGAAACCTCATTCTGGGTGGCACATGGAAGAGCAACGTCAACCTGACCAACGTGGATCCATGGTCTAGCACCAGCAATGTACTTCACTGGGGCAGCAGTGGTGAAAGCAGCCTCAGTCTTGATCTCCTCAAGAGACTTGAACAAAACCTTACCCGCAGCAATGGCAGCAATCTGCTCCTTGGTGATACCCTCCTCAGAGATGATGGCACCCTTGGAGTCAGACAAGGAAACAACCTTACCACCGAGCTCAATAACCTTCAAGGCAGCGTACTGGGCAACGTTACCGGAGCCAGAGATGGCAACTCTCTTACCGGTGAAGTCCTCCTTACCCTGGGTAGCGTACTTAATCTGCTGCTCAGTGTAGTAAACCAAACCGTAACCGGTAGCCTCTGGTCTGATCAAAGAACCACCCCAGGTCAAACCCTTACCGGTCAAGACACCCTCGAAGGAGTTTCTGATCTGCTTGTAGGCACCAAACAAGTAACCAATTTCACGGCCACCAACGTTGATGTCACCAGCTGGGACATCGGTGTCCTGACCAATGTGTCTGGACAACTCAGCCATGAAGGCGTAACAGAATCTTCTAATCTCGTTGTTGGATCTGCCCTTTGGGTTGAAGTCGGAACCACCCTTACCACCACCAATGTTCAAACCGGTGAGGGCGTTCTTGAAGATCTGCTCGAAACCCAAAAACTTGAGGATGGACAAGTTGACGGTTGGGTGGAATCTCAAACCACCCTTGTATGGACCAAGAGCAGAGTTGAACTGAACTCTGTAACCTCTGTTGACCTCCATCTCGTTCTTGTCATTCTCCCAGACAACTCTGAACTGGATAACTCTCTCTGGAATCTGGACAACTGGCAAAACCTTCTCGTACTTTGGCTCCTTCTCGAAGAGGGAGGAGGCCTTAAGGGTGGAGTACACCTCGTTCAATGCTTGTTCGAATTCTGGCTCTGATGGCTGGACCATTTTGTGTGTGATTTGTTTGTGTGGGATGAGGATCACAAATATAAAGAGACAGATTACACACCTCGAGACGGAGCCCTGGATTTTTATACCCTGTCCATCCCCCCC
>JAJMLK010000314.1:0-12624 GCA_030564145.1 Williopsis takata
GGGGGGGAGCAGAAATTCGCGCGGGCTGTTTTTCTTTTTTTTTTTATTGTGTGTGGTCCAAGTAGGGAACCAGCGGCATGTGCTTTGTGCTTGGGTTGGGCAAAAAAAGCTTTGAAAAATTCACCCGAGAGAGAGAGGGAGAAAGAGCGCGCGCGCGCGCCCGGATACGAATCCCAACGTACCCACACAAAACCGGGTATCAAAAAACAAAAAAATTTGGGATATACAATTAATTATATCAGAAGAGTTTTTGGGGGAGGAGGAAGAAGAAGAAGAAGAAGAACCACTACTTATATACATGTCACAGAGAATTGGAAGAAGTGCCCTTAGTGTCGCAAGAGTGTGGCACCACGTTGATGTTGCCAAGGATGACAGAACGCTTGGACGTTTGGCCTCGTCTATTGCCGTGACACTTGTGGGAAAGCACAAACCTGTGTACGACAAGACGTTGGATCAAGGTGACTATGTTGTGGTGACAAACTGCAACCAGCTCAAGATCACCGGTAACAAGTTCGAGGAAAAGGAGTACTGGCGTCACTCTACAAAGCCGGGCTCTCTCGTGCTAACCCCAATGAAGAAGCTCGCGGCAGACAAGGGCTTTGGCGAGATCCTCAGAAAGGCCGTCAGTGGTATGTTGCCAAAGAACTCACACAGAAAGAACAGACTCGACAGACTCAAAGTGTTTGATGGTTCAGAGAACCCATACAAGGAGAACATTGTTGCATTTGCTGACGAACAGCCGCCGTTGGTTGTGCAGAAGCTGAAGGAGTTGGAGTGTGACAAGTGATGACTACCGCTGAGCATATTTGTAAATAGTTTGATAAACGACCTAGATGACAGATGGTTGTACTACTACTACTAACTACTACTACTACTTACTACTACTTACTACTACTTACTACTACTTACTACTACTACTACTTACTACTACTTACTACTACTTACTACTACTACTTACTACTTACTACTACTACTACTCTCCACTAAAGAATCCCCTTTTATTCTAATATGATACATCAGGCTCCATTAAACCTCTTTTTTTTTTTCTTTCCTTCATTCATCTTTTTTACACACAGTCAGAATGCAACTGAGCGATCTGTGTACAAACGTGGTGCAATGTTCATGGCCATCAGCTCCTGGAACAACAGCTTAGCTGCGTATGGGATATGAATCTGATAAATGTCAATCTTGTTCTTACAACCACGACATTCGAATTGGTTATGTTTCAGTTTAGCAATAACAGACATCAAACCACAGACACCACAAATGTGCACTCTAAAGGCATCTGATGCCTCCATCAATCTCTCCTTCATAAAAGATGCTGCACCATGCGCAATCATACAATCACGCTCCATCTCACCGAAACGTAAACCACCATCTCTCGAACGACCCTCCACAGGCTGTCTAGTCAAGATTTGCACTGGACCTCTGGCTCTGGCATGGATCTTGTCGTCAACCATATGTCTCAATCTCTGGTAATAGGTTGGTCCAAAGAAAATCTGGGCCATCATCTTCTTACCAGTATGACCGTTGTACATCACCTCAAAACCTCTCGACTGATAACCATTCTCACGTAACAAGTTGGAAATAGCATCAACTGTAACGTCGGTAAATGGCGAGGCATCACCTTCCAAACCAGACAATGCAGACACCTTCGAAAGCAAACATTCAATCAAATGCGCGACAGTCATACGAGATGGAATGGCATGCGGATTGATGATCAAGTCTGGCACGATACCTTCGGATGAAAACGGCATATCTTCACGACGATAGGTGACACCGATGGTACCCTTTTGACCGTGACGCGATGCAAACTTATCACCAATCTGTGGAACCTTTGTGGTTCTCATACGCACCTTGACAAACTTCAAACCTTCTTGGTTGGTGGTGATCAGCACTTGATCAACAATACCATTCTCAGTGGCTCTCAATGGTGTAGATGCATCACGCTTAGTATGATAAACAGTACGCTGACCCAATTCTTCAGTATCTGGTGGGATTGGGGTGGTCTTACCAATAATGATATCCTCACCAGAGACTCTGACACCTGGTGCAATCAAACCATCGTCATCCAACTTCTCATATGTACCATGCTTCAATCTCAATGTGTTCGAGCGATTTGGTTTTTCGAATTCTTCAACAACTGACATACCAACTCTCTTCTCCTGGTCCATGTAAGATCTGAAGAACAAAGATCTGAACAAACCTCTGTCAATACTCGACTGGTTCATAATCATAGAATCTTCCTGGTTATAACCAGAGTAACATGCAATAGCAACGATGGCATTTTGACCAGCTGGTAACTCTCTAAACTTTAGGTATTCCATCGATCTCGTCGTGGCCAAAGGCTTCTGTGGATAGTACAAGATGTTGGCCATAGTGTCCATACGAACACTGTAATTCGTCAAAAACACACCCATGGCTTGTTTACCCATAGCAGATTGATATGTGTTACGTGGAGACTGGTTATGATCTGGGAACGGGATGATAGAAGCAGCAACACCAAGAATCATAGATGGATGAATTTCACAGTGCGTGAATGTATGTGCAGATTTGCTTGAAGGTTTGATACGTCTATTTGGATCAGAACTATCAACTTCTTCGAATCTTTGTGGATCGAGATCCTCTGGGGACATCGCAATCATGATCGTTTCCTCCTCCTCGGCATCAACGTACTCAACGACACCGTTGTGTAGCAATGAGTTCCAAGTGAATGGCTCAGTCTCCTCATTTTCATACTCGGTTTGGTATTCAGCGTCAAGGATACTGTTAACGTGCTCCTTCTTCAAGGCCAACTCCTTAGTACCAGTCTCGTAGTTATCCTCAACAACGAACAGAGGTCTGTAAACTCTACCCGCGTCAGTGAACACCTTGAATTCCTTTTCACGGATATCTCTGATGATGGAAACTTCTGGTGAAATCTCACCTCTTCTTCTCAACGATCTCATGGTTTCTGTCAATTTAGCTGGGTCTCTATGGATACCGTGCCAAACACCATTAACAAAGATCTTTGTGGCAGTGGAGTCTCTCTCCTTACGTGGCTCATATTCTTCCAATGGCTCCATACCCCATTCTTCCAAGAAGTACAGGATTGGGTCAGAACCGGAACCGACAGAGATACAAGTCATCAAGGACAAGTTCTTCACCAAACCACACGCTTGACCTTCAGGAGTTTCGGCAGGACAGACAAGACCCCAATGGGTATTATGTAATTGACGTGGCTTCGCTAGTTTACCATCACGGCCAATTGGAGTGTTGGTTCTTCTCAAATGCGATAGCGTGGAAGAATATGTGTATCTATTTAACACCTGGGAAACACCAGCTCTGGAACTCATAGCCTTCTTCTGTTCACCCCAGTTACCAGTAGCCAAAGAGTATTTCAAACCAGATGTGATGGTGGTGGCCTTAACAGCCAACTTCAAGTTGAAGTCATCACCAGTCTCAACGGACCTTTGCATGTAACGGTAGATATCTCTCGTCAACTTTCTAAACAAGATTCTGAAAAGATTAGCCAACAAAGGACCGGCCAAGTCTAATCTCTTCTTACCGAAATGATCACGATCATCTTGCGGCTTTCTTTCAAGGGCACAGAGCAACAAACGGTTAACCATGTAACCCAAAAAGAATGCCTTTCTGGATTCGAAACCCTCCTTTTGTGTAATATGTGGCAGGAATTCTTTTTGCAAAATGTCCTTAGCATATTGGATACGCTTTTCTCTTCTAATACCAAGGGCATTACCACGACGGCCGATGAAATCTAATGCAACTTCACGATCTTGGATGACAAAGGCCTCTTCAACACACGGCTTCAACATCTCAAACATCTGCCAGTCCTTATCATCATAACAGATGTGTTCCAAGATATCACCATCTGGAACAATACCCAATGCTCTGAAGACAATAACGATCGGAATATCCTGCTTAATGTATGGCAGAGTGGCCTTGATTGTTCTTCCAGATCCCTTATCATCACGACCATACAGTTTGATTTGCATGGATGAAATCAACCTAGAACCCTTCTCCAATGCAGAACGAATCTCAGCAACGTGAGATACAGGCGAAGGAGCAGACTTCTTGAAGACCTGGACAATGTTTGCAGCTGAACGTTCTTGGGCGATCAAAACCTTCTCAGAACCATTGATGACGAAGTAACCACCCATATCATATGGACACTCCTTCAAAGAATAAAACTCATCCTCAGTCAAGTCCTTTAACAAACAGTACTTGGATCTCAGCATGATTGGAACTCTACCAATGTAAACCTTCTTATCAACGAGCTCTTCCTTAACTTCTTCAGCTATCACTCTCCATTCTGATTCATCATCACGCTTCTCATAGGTCATCTTGTCCATTTCAACAAACAACGGAGCAGCATAGGTCAAATTACGAAGTCTTGCTTCCTGTGGGAACATTTGAGACGTAGTACCATCAGACTCTGTCATTGTTGGTCTGGAAAGGAAGATCTTACCAAAAGAGATTTCATACTTTCTATTCACGTTATCAGCTTCACTCGTATGCTGTGCTGGCTGCTCAAGAATCAGAGTGGAATCTTCCCACACGAGCTCTTGAATGGAGGTGTGAATGAACTCATCAAAGGAATCCAACTGCTGTGAGACCAAACCTTTCTCCTTGAAGAAGGCAGATATCACAACCCAACAATCCTCCGTGGTGATCTCGTTTGGATCCTCCATGGCGTCATCCATGGCATATGGGTCTTGCTCGTGGTCTAATATATGCGTTAGTATTTGCCACCTCTCATTCAAAGTGGTTTGAACAGAGCAGTACGATTCGTAATACTGTTCAGCACAATCCATCAACATTAACTCACCGTCAGACATTGTGTGCCAGCTGTTCTCGCTTCTATTTCAAAAGACAAATCAAGAAGAAGAAGAAGAAGAAGAAACAAAAAAAAAAACAAGCAAGGTGGGGAGGAGGGGGGGGGAACACTAGCAAAAACAACGATGGTGGAGCAGAAGTAGTAGTTGTATCTTGTCAATAAGAAACAAGCAAACAACTGAGGCCGCGGCGGTGTCTCTCTCTTGTTAAAAAAGAACCCTGGAGTTGTTTACCCAAAATTGTACCGCCCTCTCTTTTTGTTTTTGAACGTTCACTTTTCGCCCGCGTTGTGGGAAGGCGCGCCAAATATTCCGAGGCCGGGTAACAGAGGGCTTGAGATATGATACCCAGTTGGTGTTACATAAGCAATACGCGAACTCCGTTTTTTTGTGTTCGGGAACTTTTTCGTTCGTTTTGTGTTGAATTGGAGGAAAAAAAAAATGGATTCGGGTCTTTTATAGGTATTATATTATACTATATATATATATATTTATTGACGTCTACGTACATAGAACTGGATAACAATGCCAAGAGTCGTACAGACCATCAGTGAGAGTCTCAAAGCTGGAAACAGATCTCTTGCCACTGCTGCTGTTCCATCAGGGGGAATTCCAGCATTGGTCAAGGCCAAGAAGTTTGAGGTCACAACGAGACATTCTGAGAAGCTTCTCAAATTGAACCAGGCATCCATTGACAAGGGTGAAGCTCATTTCAGAGTTGGTGGAAACAAGCAATACTTCCCAACTGCCAGAGTGATTCTTCTGCGTCCTAACGCCAAGCACACACCATACCAGGCCAAATTCATCGTACCAAAGGCCTTCAACAGATTGGATCTCAGAGATTACCTGTACCACCTTTACGGTCTCAGAGCTTTCAACATTACCACACAACTGCTACATGCCCCATACACAAGAACAGGTAATTCCGTTGCCCGTTACAGAACAGGTCAGATCAAAAAGATGACCATCGACATGACCGAACCATTTGTCTGGCCAGAGGAGCCAGAGAACAAGGATGCCTGGAACGTGTCGTTCTTCAAGGAGTTGGAGAAATATTCCGAGGATATGCAAGCATTTGGTTCTGATAAGTTCAAACCTGGTAAAGCATTCGGCGGTGTTTTAGGTCCATATAAGCACAAACCTGAACCATTCATTCCAAAGAAGCTCAAGTCCCAATTCTTGAATGAGAAGAACAGGGTTAGAGTGAAGAGTGATAGAGTGGATGATGTCGAGCTTGTGACGAGACATTTGGGCTTGTAAAAAATGAGCACATCTCACTAATGACATTGAACAAGACAAAAAAACAAAAAAAAAAAGGAGGTTATCACAACGAAGCTGTACATAATACGATCAAGGAATGGAAATGAGTTATTCTCTATCAGAATAACATGTAAGCCATATACATATGTGTAACTTATATTGAAACAAGAAAAAAAAATCAACCCCCTCAACCCATGAAAAAATCAGCTCGTTGAACAGAGAGATGAATCAAACAAAGAGAGGTTCAAGCTGTCTTCGGCTTCTCCCCATACCACCATGAACTAATCCATCCATTCCCAGCCACCCCAACTTGTTCTTGGACAGAATCAACGATATTTGCAATTTCCTCCTTGCCAACCATGTCATAATCGATGGAGGTTTGTGAAGAATGAGAAGAAAGGCTTTTGGTACCCCCATTACTATTGGCCTGGTTGGTTGGTAAGGCAGAGACAACGCCAATTAGACTCTCAAACAAACTCTTATCTTTCTTTTTGTCAGAATTGCTTGTAAATCTTTCAACAAAGATGTCCAAATATGACTTTTCAGACTTTGTCTCGTCTGATTGCTTCACAGTGGAAGAATCAGTCTTTCCAATTCTGTACCCGGCATAGTGTGCCAACAGTTGGACCAACTCCCACGGCTTATAGGTGCTTGCCAACATATCAATTCGCTCCTCATTTTGGCTAATAGGTGGCTCCACATATGTGTAATACAAGAACTCGGCGCCTTTGGTCTGTGGCAAGATAAGCCAAAGGGAGAAGTACACCTTGATCAAGCTAAAAAAGGGGACGAGCTTGAAGAAAAAGTAGAAATAGTGCTCTATGGCAGTGGATAAGGACACAATGAGCCAGTAGATAGCCCATGGTTTCAATGAGCTTGCTTCATCAGATTTGAGGGCCTTGAACGTGGTGAGGAGCGGGAAGGCAAACATGACGGTTAGACTGTGGGGGGTTGTTAATACCGCCGTTGGAGAACTTTTTGAATTTCGTAGAGTATAACGTACCTAGCAGCGTTGAAGAGTATTGAGAACATTTCCTCTAGTTTTGGATACCGTATTGCAAGTGACTAAACGGGGAGAGTAATAAACCTAGGTTCTCCCTCTAACCAGTTGACCCATTTCAACTCTTATGACACAAACTCTCCCCGATAAGGACATTGGGGGAGCGGGGGATGTTATTGACTTCCGGATGCGGAGACAGCAAAACAAATAACACCATATTATATAGAGCCTACAAAAATTTAGTGCCACAAAAGGGGAGGGAGGTACCCATTAGCGGAAGGCCTCCTCCATCTCAATGTATCTCATGAGGTCATCCAGTATACAAACCGTCTCTTCAGGATTGGCGATCCACACAGTGCACCCAGACAATCTAGCTTTAAAGTCATTGGACCCCACAGAGGCGAATTGATCCCCAATGTGCAATGTTCTCTTTGGTGAAATGCCACCGTGGTAGGACTGTAGAGAAGCAACACCCAGGTCCTTGGATGCAATATCGACCCAGACGTCACTTCCGCCGTCAAAGGCACAGAATTTGATTCTCTGTGCAGATGTACTGGATTCCAACCTTCTTCTGGTGCTCAAAACCGATTCCTCCAACTGCTCACGAGTAAGCTTGGCACCTTCGTTTGGAACTAGACCGACACCTCTATACTTCCTCATCACTGTTGCTGGAAGACATAGCTTCTTGATCAGTTCTTTCAAGATCTCCTCTGAAAGGTCCAAGACGTTGAGGATATCAGTCTCATCCCAGGCGGCCATTTCAGCTAGCATCCATTCCTTAGGGTCAACCCATTTCAACCCACCCTTTTCCACACTATAGGTGAATAGATAGTTAGACTCACCACCCATTATTGAGAATCTCTCCTTTTGCTTATCTGTGAGCTCAGTGGATTCCCTAATGGAATCGATCAACCCCTTCAACCTCTGGTAGTACTTATCACCACTCTCCTCGTTGTAGCCAGCAGCAGTGACAACACCAACATATATGTCTTTACTCAACAACCGCAGCAGTCTTGAAACAATCTGAGCATCCTGTGCCAAACTCTTACCATCTTCATAGAGTGTAACGTCTCCATCAAATGTAACCAATTGTAGTGGATCTCTAGCTTGAGCAAGGGCTAGCGTCTGGGCTGTGTTCAAGATCAGTCTTATGTCATTAAAACTTGGAGCGACAAGGCGACGAACAGAAATAGAGCGACGGTCGTCTTCAATGTAAAATGCCTTTTCTAGGGGTAATTTGGTGAAGAAAGTTGAGATGGAAGGGACTAGTTGTTGTAAACGACCAGCGTGGGGGATCCCTTCAATTTGCATGAGTACTGACAAGACGTTAGTGATATATTACTAGATGGTTTCGGTGTAAACATACTCTGATCTTCAATCAACTTCTCTACGTCGAAGAAGATCTCAGCATAACGTCTTCGGGCGTCACTAGTTGTTTTGATATCGTTGATAGCAGTTGAGCCACTTTGAACTGCATGTAGAACGAATGGGACCTTTACCAGTGTTAATATCCGAGCAAAGGAGTCTAAAAGAGTATGCGTACAGCTAGTAGTCCTTTGATCCATTCAATGAATCCATCTCTTCGGTGTTCCTTAAGGGCGTCTGTTCTTTTGTTAGTTTCGCTGCAGAGGCACAATCAACAAGAACATACACTCCACCCTATATCTGTTGGCTTTCGTTAGTAATCGAGTAAAGAGCAATTGCAAATCATTCACTCACCTTGAAGCCATCTTTAGCAGACTACTTCTTTTTTGTAATGAATCATGAACTGCGCAGTTGTCCAATTGTTGGGAATTGTCATGACCTTATATAACGTCCGACCCCACGTTCCGCAAAATGACTCCAGTTTGAAACGCACTTGTGAGTGATAACTTGGACGTCAACCAAACAAAATAAAACACTACTGCTGCCGCCACTGTAGCACCACGAAGTACAAACCTACAAAAATTCCAATTAAATCATCATCTTTTGTTTATATATGTTTCTGTCAACTATGAGTCAAAGAATAGCCAACTTAGTGCTGGGCTCTTCTTCTGTCACGCTCCTCAGAGATAGAGAGCTTGACACCCTTACCCTTTGGCAAGGAGATCCATGGCTTACCAGTCTCACCAATGACAAAGACGTTGGACAATCTGGTGACGAAGGTGTTGTCAAGGGAGTCCTTGATGTGGACCAAGTCGAAACCACCATCGTGACGCTCACGGTGAACAATGGTACCGATTCTACCCAAGTTACGACCACCAGTGACGTAGACCAACTTACCGGTGTCGAACTTGATGAAGTCAGTAATCTTACCGGAAGCCAAGTCAACCTTGACGGTGTCGTTGATCTTGATGGCTGGGTCTGGGTAACGGATGGTTCTACCGTCGTGGGTAACAACGTATGGGATACCTCTCTTACCCAATTGAACCTTCTTGACCTTAGCAAGCTTGTAAGAAGCCTCCTCGTCGGTGATTCTGTGGACAGCGAATCTACCCTTGATGTCGTAAACCAATCTGAAGTTCTCGTTGGTAGCCTCAAGGGAGATGACATCCATGAAACCAGTTGGGAAAGTGGAGTCGGTTCTGACCTTGTTGTCAACCTTAACGTGTCTCTGCATCAAGATGGCCTTGACCTCACGACCGTTCAAAGCATATTTGAGACGGTTACGCAAGAAGACGATCAATGGCAAAGACTCTCTAAGCTTGTGTGGACCAGCAGATGGACGTGGAGCGTAGGTACCGCTCAACTTATCCAACAACCAGTGAGATGGAGCTGCGAGTCTCTTAAGATGCTTCTTTCTATGGAATATTGTTAGTATTTCATTCAGGATTCCCAGCTCGATTAGATGTTGGTAGATATTATGTGCTGTTTGGTGTTCAGTGAGACTGGATGGGCGTGGATCCATTAATATTTGAGTTTAGTTTTCTCCAATTTCTGATATAGTCATTATAGCTGATACTCTATAGTTATAACCTTGTTCATATTGCTATTCGGTGAGCTTGTACTTTCTTCATATAACCGCCAATTTCAGTGTGATCTGTAGGGGCTGAGACATCTAGTGTTCTCTCGCAATACCACCAGTTGTACATATCGATTCCCATTCTCAGAACTTTCAGCACATATCGTCCCAGTATCATCTTTGTGCCTTTGTATGTGTATGCTTGCCCACTTACGGTCCTCTACCCATTTTTGCGTACTTGTCCACTCCCCTACACCCTAGCCAAGTATGTTAATGAATAGTTGTAACTTTTCACTTCAACGCCCGCCGCACAGGGCAGCAACACAGGGAATCTCGTCCGCTTGGGGAGGAGGGGGTCAGAGAGGGCCCCTCTCGGTGAGGTTTCCACCCGGACACCAAACCAGCGAAAAAACGGTGCTGGTTCGCGGCACACGTTGCACGTTGCTCCAAAATTTTTCACCTTGGAACAGCCCGCTCTCTGCGTGAAGTCCGCTAGAGGATTTCGCGAATTTGTGTGATGTGCGGGTGTTCAAAAATTGTGGGTTTTGGAAGAAAATACATCCACACACCAAGTAGGAAAGGGCAGTCACAGGTGGGTACATACACACACACACACACACACACACACACATACACACATACACACATACACACATACAAATCTTCGCCAGTGCGGGGGGAAAAGAAATGTGACACATAAGCGTAAGGTTCTACGAACGGAAATAAGATATTATTTCATTCAAATTCCAAAATAATTTAGCGACTTCTCAACTTGTCAAACACATTAGGATAAGTGTTGGCAATTTCCTGGAACCTGTTAGGATAACTCTGCTGGTACACTTCTGGGTCCTTGGCCAAGGCGATGAAGAATGAAGATGTACCGGACTTCAACGGCTGTGTCACAACGTTAGAGATCTGTAGGGAGATCAAGAAGGTGAATGCAACAATTGGAGCGTAGAAATCTCCGTCAGAATTGTAGGCTGGTGCAGTCAACTTGACGTACAGGTATGCCAAAAGAGAACAAACAAAAGCATTGAAGAGAGCATAGAAGCCTAGTGCTGTCCCCACAAGGCACTCGTTAACCAAGGCATCCATACCCTTTTGTCTGATCAGCCTCCAGGTGGACTTTGCGGCAGTGATGTAGCTATCACCATATAGGGCAACAAATGAGTATGAGTACTGATTGAAGAATCTGGCCAGCCATTCGATGAGTCCCATCAAGATGTCCAAGATCAGGAAACCAATTTGTGCACACGTGTCGCCTGCACTGACAACACTTTGACGCAAGATTTGCAAACCTTGTTTCAACAGATCAACAAATGTGACAATGAGAGACCCAAAGCAGATGGAACCAAATGAATAGGTCATTGCACGCTTGAAAGAACCCGAGGCGGGCCATTTTGGTTCTCCCTGGTCAGATTTGGACAGGTAGTACCAAGTGCCATAGACACCAGATATGGTGACATGAATCACATTTCTGATAACCTCGGTGATGTAATAGCCAGCAAAGAAAACAAAGAATAAAACACCAATGAGCTTTGCATTGGAGCAACTTCCTCCATTCACATCACAACCTGGATTGTTACTCTTTTCATCATACTTCATATATGTGGATACAATCACCACTGAGAACAAAATCGAAAAAGCCCAAACTACCAAGCCACCAATAAGAGAAACCACCAATGTCGATGGGTAACTCTTCATAACGTCAATAACAGTTGTCAGCACTTCCCCTGAAAATGGGATTCTACGCCTCATTGTCCAATAACACCACGCAGAGATCAGTGAAAACACCAAGAACACCACACCAGCGGAATAGTAGTGCATGACAAAGTATGCAATGGCAGTACCAACACCCATGACAACGTTAAAGATAATGCTGCACCTAATGAAGCCTCTAGGGTGAACTCTTGCAAAAATCAACGTGAGAACTGCAATAACAATAGCGACAATTGTGACAAAGACAAAAAGGATAACGGTGTTCGTATTGAGCGTGAATGTGTCGTCGCTTGTATAGATGCCACTACCCTGGTCAGAATAGGTCTGTGCATATGCTCTTAAAGTGATGGCAGCAACAGCAATGAAACCAGCACACACGGCAATGAAAAACACTGTGAATGGCCAATCATTCCACTTTGGTTTCTCAAGCTTGAAAGCATCTTCAAAGGTAGTTCCATCAGGGTTTGGGACGCTTGGTTTCTCCTCATAGTGGGGGAGGTTGTCATCACCATGACCGTATTCCACATCCTGTGTAAACTGTGGAGGTGGTTGAGAAGACATCTTACTTTCTCCAATAATGATCAAGAGTTATGAGGAAGAAGGTGTGTCAAATTAAGCAGCGAATGATATGAAATGTAAATTAAATAGCGAATGGTATGAAATGAGCTCAGTTCTTTAAAGACAGCAGAACTGAGAAGCAACTGAATATTCCATGGGGGGACCAACCTGCCTGCCACCGAAAGCAACATAGACACAAAATGTAAACATAGAAAATATCCCAAAAGGGAAATGGCGATAACAGGAAATTATCGCGCACTATCCCTTACTCCCCCCCCCCCCCCACTTCCATGAAACACCACCTCGACCTC
>JAJMLK010000315.1:0-12616 GCA_030564145.1 Williopsis takata
AAAAAAAAAAAAAAAAAAAACGCAGTGCGAAAAAATACAGAAACAGAAAAAGTTGAAAAACAAACAGTCTACACTTACAAAGCAGGTGGATCATCCAAAAAGTCCAGTCTCTTTCTTTCTCCTCTATCTCCCTTTCTCCCTCATACTGTGCCAATGAGCTCTGAGAACGAAATGAACGGTGTATTTGCCATCAACAAACCTACAGGGATCACCTCTGCGCAGTTCCTGGCCAGAGTTCAACAGATCTTTACATCATCATCTGTCTTCTCCAAAGACCTTGCCCAACTTCGAGGGGCAAAGGTAGAACAGTTACAGCGTGAGGGTCAGAAAGCTTCAAGAAGAAAGCTAAGAAAGGTTATGAAAGTTAAGATGGGCCACGGTGGAACTCTTGATCCACTAGCCACTGGTGTTCTTGTTATCGGTGTTGGAAAGGGTACCAAGAAACTTCAAGATTATCTGAGTGGAAGTGTGAAGGTTTACGAGACTGAAGCTCTCTTTGGTGCATCTACAACAACGGGTGATGTTGAAGGAGAGCTGATAACAAGGGCAGCAACCGCTCATCTCAGCAAGAATGACCTCGATAAGATTCCAGCAAAGTTCATTGGACACATCAAACAGACTCCGCCAATTTTTGCTGCCTTGAAGATGAATGGAAAGCCACTTTATGAGTATGCCAGGGAGGGAATTCCAATTCCCAAGCCAATTCAACCGAGAGAAGTTCAAGTTTATGAGCTCGAAATCTTTGATGACTCCCTAAGCACCAACCACGACTATAGTTTCATAAAGAGCGTCGATTTTGAAGGCGAGCGTCTTGAGGAGAAGCTTGCAAGTAACCCTACTTTGAATGATAGCAAGTTATTTTTTTCGAAAGAGTACTCACAGTTGAATGGTATCGATGAAGAAGTTGATGTTGGACAACCAGAAGCAGCGGCTGAAGAAGAGAAGAATGATGATTTCAAAGCCCCCCTATTGCATTTCAGAACTAAGGTTAGCTCGGGAACCTACATTCGTTCATTAATCAGTGATATTGGAAGAGCCTTGAAATCCAATGCATACATGGTGAAACTTATCCGGGCCCAACAAGCCGAATGGACTTTGGGTAAAAATGTCTTCAATATCGATGATCTTGAAAATCGAGATGAGGCTGTATGGGGAAAGGTTCTTGCCGAAGTCTTTGAACAGGGTGGTGAGAATATTAAAGATATATCTGCTCTCTTTGCCCAAGCCGAGAAAGAATTTGCATCGTCGCAACCGGTTACTATTGTCGAGGACTTGCCCGTTCAAGAAGATCCAGTTCAAGAGCTGAATGTCACAGTGGATGAAATAGATAAGGAGTCGAGAAAGAGACCGCTCGAATTGTAATTTTGATTGACAAATAAACCGATAAAGGAGCAAACAGCGTAGTCAGCAGAAGCCCAATTCTTCACCTTTTGTTGGGTGAAGATTTGCCTCTTTTATTTAGATCGTTCTTGAAGGAACACGCTAGTCTAACCGCATCCAATTTTCTTGCAGACTTGAGGTATTGGATTATGATTATTGTCTCCAATGGGTTCATACTGTAAAGCCTTCATTTCCAAAAGAGTATCAATGGGATATTTCAGGTGTTCTCCTACAAAAACCCATTTATTTCTAGGAGGTTTAACCACAAAAGCATCCATATCGCAAATCCTGAATCTCTCTCTCACTCTCTCTCTCTCTCGGATGATAGTCATAGACTTGTTAGTCATACGGATGCAGGAGCCTGCCATAGAGGAAGTTCGAGTCTGAAAAGAGTGCTCCACTTTTGATTTTAGACTAGAGACGACATTTTTTTTATTCGTAATTCGAAAAAAATGAATCAAGGTTTGACCCCACTGATTTTATTCGAAATATATAATGATGTATATCTAGTTATCTAATAATGCTATGGACCTCAGACTTGTTCTACAATATTTGTTTTTGGAATTTATCATCCATTTCCAGCTGATTTTTTGTGTTTTGCCAGAAAATAGGTATCCAATCTTCTTCTGTGTGTACAGGTTTATAGTGAATAACCGTGTAATGTATTTGTGATAAAAGTGTATATATATACCTGGCAGAATTATGTGTCTTCTTATAGTCCCAGAAAGGTGATGTACTACCTGGAGTACGGCTATCGTTAGAGTCGTCTTGGTTGGTGACATCAGTGCTCCGCTCTTGTCTAGTGTGGTGACCTCATCGTTCCGCTCTTGACTAGTGCGGTGATTACCTTTAATGGCAATTCATGGTGACATACCATTAGCTGCAACAATAGGTCTGATATTTTTTTTGGAAATTCTCTCCAGAAGGCTACTTCGAATAAACTAAAAAAATTCCGAATAATGTAGAATAACTTAGGAGTACAAGGATATTTTACAATATTGAGATGATAAATGTATAAATGTATTCTAATTGTTCTTGTTCACATATAAACATTGCTACTTGAGCACTTACAACTGAAATAATGCTATTGTTGGGAACCATTGTTGAGGTTCCTTCCCCTGGTGGAGGCTAGAAAACAAATCGGGCGCGCAGCTCGTTTGAGCGCTGCAAGGGCTTTAACTCATAACGACAAAGAAGTAGGCGAATTTAGCAATGATTGATGCTCAATAAAACTTCTCATCTACCAAAATAGTCGTTTTTGCAATGCAGTGTCCCATCTGATATCGTGAATGTGATACCGTCAGCAGAGGAGTACTGAGAGCTACGAATGAATGCCTCAAGCCCTCCTGGTTGCTTCTTCCTTCTTGGATACACATGGAAGCAAGTGATATACGACAGAGCTATAACAAGAGCCGAGAGATAGTATCTCCTTTGAACCTACAGAGGCTGATGTGCTTCCATTAATTTTCGTGGTGTTGAATAACCAGGGTATGATTAAAGCAGCAATGATTGATACTTCTGTTTCATATGATGATTGGGATGACGATGAAAATTTCTCATCCACATTCTCCAAAGCGCTTGACTCTTAGTTGCAAAACTAACTAACCCCTTCCCAGTATACTAACAGTCCTTGCTTCAGTGTTTGCCCCTTGGATCGATTACTGGCGGTAATATATTGCAGGAATCGGACTCACATGTCTGTAAAAGAGCTTTTTCGAGCGTTTTCCGAATCTCAATGATATGGAACATGGAAATACAAAATAATACTAGTTCTTCGTTTAAAAATGGGTAATAAAAGGGTACCAATAGAATCTTTCGAAATATCTCTAGTGGTATATGTAGTTGTTATAGCTCTACGGGGAATCCAGCACGCTATATAAGCCAAAAGAGGAAATATTCGAACGAATATTCGTTTCGAATAACGAGCAGGGTTTGGTGATTCGATGCCCATCCCTATGAGTAACATCAGAAGAGAATAATAGCTAACCAGAACTAGAACTGTACTTACTTTATGTTGAAGACATACAGTCTTATCGTTCACTAGAGATTGATACTCCATACTTTCTTCAATTATGCTTACTCATAAGCCTAAACTATAAATCTAATCTCATGGGTATATCACTTCCTTTTATACCCATCAGTGGCATTTGCCACCCATGAAGTTCCACAACATTCATTACTGATTATAATGTCGTAGCACCTTCTGGAACCTCTCAAGTCATTCAAGATCTTCCCAGATCTTTCATCACTAGATCACGTATATCATCACGTGTATCAAAACCCTTCCTTGATGTAAGATCTCGTCATCAGAATAAACCACATCCGTTTCTAAATTTCTCAAACAATGTGGCTGCAAGGCTCTTGGTAAACATATCAGCAACCAGATCTTCAGTGTTCTTATGTTCAGTCTTCAACTTTCTCTCTGATATAATGATAGCGCAAATCAATGTGTTTCGTTCTCTGGTGATGGTGCTTAGACAATAAGATAACTGGAAGTCCAATAGGAACACTCAGATCTTTGAAGAGCATAACCAACCATTCCACCTCTTTGGACGTCTCAGTCAAGGCAATATACTCAGCCTCTGTGGAACTCAACGCAACAATTGGTTGTTTCTTGGATTTCCAGGTGATAGCAGTTCCACCAATCCGTGTAACAAATCCAGAAGTAGACTTTCGGTCACCAGTATCACTAGCTCAGGATGCATCAGAAAAGGAATCAAAATCAAGCTTTTCATGCTTCTCAAAGACCAATCCAAGCGAAGCAGTACCCTTCAGATACTTCAAAACACGTACTGCAGCTTTCCAAGCCTTCTGAGTAGGATTGGCCAAACATCTTGACAACACTGAGAGAGCATGAGAAATGTCGGGTCTCACAGTCGTTGATCGAGCCATATCGAATCACTGGTGAGAATGTCTCCTCGTAATCCAATCCAAACTTCTGACTAAAGCCTTGAGCAACCAAACGCGCCTTGTAGCGACCATCGTCTTTAATAGTAAAGACCCATCTCGAACCAACCGGTCTCCTATCCTCAGGCATATCAACAACATTCTCAGTATGCGCAGCCATCTCTTCGTTGCAAGCAACCATCCATTTGTCCTTGTCTTCACTTGTCTCAATCTGCTTGAAAGTCTTCGGAATATCACCTCTAGCAACACTTTGCTCAGCTGCCATAAAGCACGAGGCAGCTAGGTTTATAGAACCTTTCAGTCTCTTGGTGTTATTATCAGAGACTTTATTGACAAGTAGTACAACGGTTGCCTCATTATCGATGGACCCTCCGCCAGATGGAACCAGTGCCATTTCATTTTCAATAGACCCTCCCACCATATGGAACCGGTGCCAGCCATGCCGTTCTCACGACCATGTGGATCACTACTGCCAGTATCCCTTCCAAGGGATGGTCCACAGGGAGTTGTTTAGGCTTTCTTTGGATAACAAGATACCGATTAGCAGCACGAGGAGACGATGCACCAGATCTGGGAGGCGAACGAGCTCGCTTCACAGCTCGACGACGACCAGAGGCCACTTGCCAAACATTGCGGTCAGTCACAGCCGACGAAGCAGGTCAGAGTCAGATCGACCAGCAGGACTGGTTGACACGACAAGCATCTCGCTATCCTCACTGGAAACAGTCGCATCTGGGGACACCGGCTCAACAGACTCAAATAGCTCCTCATCAGGAGCGTTCGGCATTTCTGAGTCACCCTGAAGATCAGGGGATCAGCCTCCGAAAAAAGTGGTGTCGGGATGTTGGATGGCACCTGTTGAGTTGAAGACAGCTCAACCGTGGAACGAGAGCCAACACCACCGCTGGAACCACCAAAAGAGGCACCGCCAGAAACACCAGAAGCAACAGAGCCAGAATCAAAAAGTCCTTAGCGACAACAGGAACAACAGGCATCCCCCCTCCTCAAACGGAAAACGACTCAGAAACCAAGGCCACAGGCTTGATAACCGACACATGGGCCTTGAACATAGTCTCATCTAAAGTAGCGGCAAGAACTCCATCAATTTTCAGCTCAGAACCAGAAATAGCAAACGAAACACCAGCACTCGAAGCACAAGAGATACTAATCAAATTGGTAACACTGACAGGCACATACAAGCAGTCTAACAGCTTAATCTGAGAACCGTGCAAGTCAATAACCAGGGTGCCACGTCCTTTGAGATCAACAGAACCAGACAAACCAGTAAGAGAGCCAGAACAATCTTCAAATGTCGTGAAGAAGGATCTATTACAAATTACATGTGGATTGGCACCAATATCGAAGTAGAAATCCTCAGAATGGGCAGGCCCAGCGTGAATATTAAAGGCACTGTTATTATTACCCTTTGACTCTGTCTTTCAAGCACGTTGCTTCTCAGGACATTCATTGGACTTATGACCATATTTTCTGCAGGCGTAGCAACGAATACGAGAAAAACGCTTCTGAGCAACCCAGCCAGGGCAGTAGAAGAACTTTCACTATCAGACACAGTAGCAGCAAAACAAAAAGATTTAGACTTGATCACCCCTCTCACAGTTCCCAAATCGAGGGAGCGATCTGAACCAAAAGCATAAATGTTGGGACACTTTATCACGAGACTCAGGTGGACAGCTAGCAGCCAAAAGACAAAGAGCAGCAAGCTCATCTGCAGTCTTGTTCTGGAAAACGTTATCACGAAGATTCTGAAGCAGCGTGTATGCCTTGTCAAGCGGAACACTCTTGATGACCTCACTTAGAAGCATCACAGTTCCATCAATATCAAGCGCGCCGTACCGTTTCTGCAACATATCCAATGCAGAACGAGGGTTTTTACCATAACGTCTTATGGCATTGGCCACGTCATAAGCGATAGTCCGATTAAGAAGATTCCAGGTCAACCGATCCAATCAATATACCGATTAGCTTCTCAAGACTGGTAGCCAAACCAGAATCAGTCTGCGCAAGATCAAAGATATTTGGATACAACGCACTGAGGGCATCATTACCACTCGCCAAATACTCGGAGAAGAAACTGTCAAGGATACCAGCATGCGAATAAAACATGTCCAACCATGTATAATAGTTGGACTCATCAAACAAGCTGATCCCAATCTTCAACTATGACAGTGGAAGCAATTGAAATCATAACCTGTTGAAGACACACAGTCTTTTCGTTCACTAGATATTCCATACTTTTTTTACTTATAATATTCATATAAAACTAAACTAAACTCAGGGGGCGAAGTGCTGCCCTTGTATAGATCCTATATCTGTATCGGCAGCAACTAGTTGGCCCCAGAGCAGCGGCTGTTCCCATCACGCGAAACACAATCTGTGCAATCTCCCCGCTTGTCCACATCCCAATACATGAGCTTGGGTCACTTCCCCTCATTCCTCAATACCCTCATGATTTAAACGATTGAATGTTTCTTGGGATGAGATTTTTTTCTGTACCCGTCAAACTTTCCCGCTGTAAGCTCATGGATTTATTGCATATTTGTTTTAAGTCCGCAATGATAATGCATGGAGCGCTTCGTGCTCGGAATATATGTCCCGCACATTTAAAGACTTTTATATAAGCAATGATGAAAACCCCGAAGATAAAGAGGTACGGTCCGCCCACGAGACCATATAAGATCGATGTTCAAGATACAGAGTCTTATCGTTCACTAGAGACTGATAATCCATACTTTCTTCCATTATACTTGCTTATTTAGCCTAAACTATAAATCTTATCTCCTTTTATACCCCTCAGTGACATTTGCCACCCTTACAGTTCCACAACATTGATTGCTAATTATAGTGTCGTAGAACAACATTCTGGAACCCCTCAGATCTTTCATCACTAGATCACGTGTATCAACAATCTCAACACAATTTCCATCTGTGGCTCGATTTGTTAAAATGCAATGCTAGTATCGTTGATGAGTTGCTGAAGAAATATCTTATTAGTGGTAATGAAGCAATCAAGACCCTGTATCCAGATATCTTTGAGCTTACTAAGTCTGATTCTGTTCTGTCTGCCAGTCTTCAGAAGCTAATCAGTGTGTTGGACAGCTTGGCCGTAAATCTAATCTATCGCTCCGTTAGTTCAGATTTGCAGAGAGAAATAAGAATACATGGTGAGCTCAACCGTTCTGTGTTGCTTATGTTACAGAGAACGTACGGTGTGCCTGACTTCAAGCGTACCGTGGAGCTTTGGGGCGAAATTGTTAAGCCTACTCCCCTTGAGAAGGCAGTGAAGATTCTCCAACTTCTAAAAGATGCTTTTTTGGAGAGAGAGACCCCGGATGAGTTCTTCGCTGCAATCCTGCTAGCTACCAGTGGTCCTCCTGCGGCTCGCTCTCAGATTGTCGATCATCACTCTATTGTTTCCTCTCAGTCTCTGAATCTGTATTCAATGAAAAGGTTGATCATGTAGAAATCTTCTGGTGTTATCGCTGAACCCAGAAGCTCTGCTTCCTCCACTACTTTTGTTACTCAGAATCGGTTGTCTCGTATCCGCTGTTATACTTGCAGAAAATATGGTCATAAGTCAAATGAATGTCCAGAGAAGTAACGATGGTTAGACAGAACCGAGAGGTAACAGAACCGATATCAATGGAAGCGTCTGATTTTTACGATTCACAAGCTGGTTCTTATGCTCTTTTCCATTAGTTTTGCATCGATGTTCTGTAAAATAACCCTTTCGCTTTGGTGATTTCAACCCGTAGAAGTGCTTCTCGTCTATTGTTGATGATTGGAGCAAGATGTTCATTGGTACCTGACTGGAAAGGAAGCCTGACGTGACTGAGATTTTCATTGAGTCTTTTAAGAAGCAAGAGCGACTCTTTATTCGTTAAGGGTACAAAGTTGGGTCCACTTGTACCGATATTGGTGGTGAATTGGCAAACGAAGATTCGTTCTATAATTTCTGTTCTGAAACAGTTTTTCAAACGGTCTAATCGAGGGGTTTCATCCTAATAATCATGGGAGATGACGTTGTTTACTGATTGGAGATAACGTTTCTGTTGAGTTGTGGTCGGAAACCACCTTCCTTCTCAGGCCATTAACATGGAAATTCCATTTGCTCGTTGGTATAATGAGGGGCCCAGTACTTCTCTTGTTCGTCTGTTTGGCTGTGTTTCATTTGTACTGGTTTCATCTGTGTTGAAAGACAGGAAACTGTCCGATATGTTCTCGCTGTGCCTGTGTTTGTTGGTTATGATCATTTGTTTGATCCTCGCGTCCAGAGTGTGATCCTGTTCAATCAGCTTCACATCGATGAGTGCAGTTTTCCATTTAGGTAAAGGACATCTATTGCTTCTGTCTTGTGGGCGAAGTATTTTCCTTCCAGCTCTGTTGCTCCTGGTTCCTCTATGTCTTATGTTTCCGTCACGACTTGGTATGATTGTCAAGAAATTTTCGTGTTTGGATAGTTTCAAGTACTGTCTCAAGTTCTGTCTCCTTTTCAATAAGAGTGTCCTTACGGGGTAAATTACAGTGAAGACGGATAGAAAGTGCTGAACTGTTACCAACTTCTAGTCATTCACCTGTATACAAGTTAGATTTGTTCTCCTTTTGTTGTTGTGACTCACAAGGATTCTGGTAATCAATCTCAGGTCCTCGAGCATCTAGAAGGGTCTACTTGCGCCTAACCATCTGTTAGGAATACCTTCTCCTGCAGCTCCTAATTTCTGTCTTGTATCGGTACTAAACGTTGAACAGTCTATGGATCAAGGAGGGAATGAATGTCACATTGATTCCTATGAGAGCCAGGATGAGATGATTGGATTGGTCCTTTTGTGAAGAAACCTAGTCTTCTGGTTAATCAGAGATGAGAGTACTGCTTTCGTTCTTAAAATACTCAAAGAAGTCTGAGCCCCTGCATTTTAGTCTACTGTGTGCTTATGGGTGTTGTAACTGGGTTTGTTTCAGATATCGGTCAGTTGGACGTGAAGGCAGCATTGTTGTATCTCTATCGACTGAAAAGTTCAGAGTATTAACTGCCCATGCGGTTATATTACATGTCTTACAAATTACAATATCGTAGAACCTTCTGGATCCTTTGAGAATCTCACCAAGCATTCAAGATCTTTCAACAGTAGATCAGGTGATTTAACCATGATGCGTGTGGCAAAAATGATCTATAAAATCCAGGAAAAACATTCAACGGAAATTTTGTTTAGCGTCCCATTCATTATAATCAAGAAGAAAAATTATAGATACCTGACTCTAGTGAACAAGAAAATTACTGATCTTCAAATTCCTCAAAAGCTGATAAGCACCGAGTGCTTTGGGTCCCCTGTATTTCTGGAGTGTGAGAAGCTTGCTGATCAATACAACTTCAAGTTGTGGTTCAGAATTTTGCAACTAAACGCTCGTGTA
The DNA here is from genome assembly GCA_030564145.1 of Williopsis takata. Taxonomy (NCBI): domain Eukaryota; kingdom Fungi; phylum Ascomycota; class Saccharomycetes; order Phaffomycetales; family Wickerhamomycetaceae; genus Williopsis; species Williopsis takata. Next base: position 9,715 of record JAJMLK010000315.1, read on the forward strand.
CTTGATGCCTTGCTAAACGCATATATTGTGAATGGGAGTGATGCCATCAATATGACTTTCCCTTGAATTTTTGAAGCTGCTGAGGCAAACCATGTGCTAAGTGAGGCCGTCACTGTTGCAATGGGACAAAGATATTCTGACTTACAATCTCATTCTAACTTCGGTGTCTCGATCAGTAGTTATGGAGATTTTGTCTTATGAAAAACATGGTCGTGATGTACTGGTTATCTTGCAAAAGAATTATGGCAAAGTTGATCTTGCCGGTATGGTTGGCATTGCATCTGCTATTCTTAAAAGCCTTCCTCTTGAGCAGGCTTACCCGCTGACTCGAAGTTTGCCTGACAACGTTCTTGAAGATAGGAGTCCTGAGGAGGTTGATGCCATCTTCTTGCTGGCATGTGGATGTCCGCTAAATGTTCGTCACAAGATTGTGGATATGTACACATTTGGCTCTGGCAAACCTCTTGAAATGATTACTGTGAGGCGATTGATTAAGGAGAACTCTCCGCGTGGCGAAACATTTGAGAATTCTGATTCTTCCTCTGGTTCTGCTGCGAGACGCAAATTAAGTGGCATCCAATGCTATGCGTGTGGTGAATATGGACATAAAACCAGGGCTTGTCCAGTTAAAGCCCGTGGTGTTAACAAAAATGGGGCACGAGGATGGTAACAGAGTCAGGGATCACAATGATCGAGGTGCGAACTAGTTTTTGTTTGGTTTTAATATTCATATCAAGCCATCCTCTGGTTATGGGACTTATTTCTATTCTGATCCTAGTGCTACTTTATCAGTGATAGATCATTCTTCACTGAATAACGCCTCTCAGAGTCGCATGACTGGTTTCAGTGAAATCACAATGGAATTAAACTGTGCCTTTTTCTATAAATTGACCCATATGGAGATGAAATTGAATTCTTGAATTGTCAGCACATTCCTTCCAACCTTAACAATCTCATATGCATTTCCTGTTGTTGAATCAACTGATGTGTCGACTACAATGTGCAAATGAGAGTTGAGATTCGATGAAATTGTCATTAGTATTGAAGTGGGCACTTATTGAGAGCGACTCTGCGTCTATTTCCACTGCTAGTGGTGTTGATGGTCTTCCAGTACTTATGGTTGAATTAAGCTGAAAAGGGTCTATTGGCCATCGAAGAAATGATGGATTGCCTTTTGTGGTAACTGATCGATACCTTGTTACACACAGGAGATCTAAATATCTTGTGGACTAAGGAAGGGTCTGAGCTTCATATTTATCCACATGTTGGTAGAGAGAGTAATTTACATGATATTGATAAGACGGACAGAGCAGTTGGTTGATTTGGTAGATTATCTTTTAATAATAAAAGGTCAGTGATACCTGTTCTTCCTGTTCCCTTTGATAATCGGAAGAACTTGAAACGTCATGTGAATTTGGCGCAAAACATTTTCACTTCGGTGAGACCCTTAAGATTTTAAACAAATTGATGCAGAGGAAAATAAATATCAAACTGCTTCATTCGTATCAAAAAGATTGACTTCGAGAATGGGCCTTCTGAACATTGTGATATGCCTCACGAAGGACAACCAATCCAAGGTGGATCTTTGCCATTGAAAATGATAGCTGTTAGAAAGTTCCTCTCGTCGCTCAATGTTGAAATCAAAAACTTGAATTAGAATACAATAAAATACTGTCACCCGTTACTAGGTACCATTTTTGCACTGTTCCTTTCAATGTTACCGTACGGTTGCCCTTACCTACTCGTCTTATGCATGCGACAGCTGCATAGGCTAGCAGGAAGCAGATATCTATTCTAAGCTTTCTGGGGGCATTTAATATAGGGAGTCAAAAAAAAAAAAAAGGACGTGGGTCCTTTGAATGGTTTTATTGTTTCATACGATCTTTAATAAAGCTGCGAACAAAGCGAGGACTGAAAAGTTCTGAATTCTTCTAAGGGCCCTGTTGAAGGGAGCTCTTACAAGAGGTTTTATTGCGTTTTGGTTTTGATTGCGATCACTGCCCCGGAGCCGCGTGCTAAATGTCAGACTCGAATAAGATTCCGAGCACCAAACGCAGCGATATTTGCTATGAGGTATCTGAAGGATACGACTTGTATTCTTGCTTCTTGGCACAGTGGTAAGATTTGATTTGATTTATTAACTCTGCTACATCTTGGACTGTTCCCCGATACTAGTGATTGAAATGCATTTCGAAGCTCAGCGCAAAAGTAGATAAAACTTTACTCACTTGGAGATTTTAAAGGTATCCTAGGGATGGGCATCGAATCACCAAATCCTGCTCGTTATTCGAAACGAATATTCGTTCGAATATTTTCCTTTTTTGGCTTATATAGCATGCTAGGTGCTCCGTAGAGCTATAACAACTACATATACCACTAGAGATATTTCGAAAGATTCTATTGGTACCCTTTTATTACCCATTTTTAAACGAAGAACTAGTATTATTTTGTATTTCCATGTTCCATATCATCGAGATTCGGAAAAGGCTCGAAAAAGCTCCTTTACAGACATGTGAGTCCGATTCCTGCAGTATATTACCGCCAGTAATCGATCCAAGGGGCAAACACTGAAGCAAGGACTGTTAGTATACTGTGAATCGGTTAGTCCGTTTTGGACACAAGTGTCAAGCCCTTTGGGGAATGTGTATGGGAAATTTCTGTCGTGATGTCCTAAAAGCCCTTACCGCGCTCAAACGAGCTGCACGCCCGATTTGTGTTTTTTTTTTGCCTCCTCCAGGGGGAAGGAACCTCAACAATAAATACCCACAATAGCATTATTTCAGTTGTAAATGCTCAATTAACAATGTTTATGTGTGAACAAGAACAATTAGAATCCATATATCATCTCAATAATGTAAAATATGCCTGTACTGCTAAGTTATTCCGCATTATTCGGGATTTT
>JAJMLK010000316.1:0-12615 GCA_030564145.1 Williopsis takata
GCAATTCACAAACAAAAAAAAAAAAGATCGTTTACGGGGATAAACGCCTAGGGACAGGAGATATAGCTATAGCGAAGAATATCAAGAGTTACAAACCAAAACAGCAACAGAGATATATACAATTCTTGCTGGTCTTTTGTTTTGTGTTTTGTGTTTTGTGTTTTGTGTTTTTTTTTTTTTGTTTTTTGTTTTTTTTTTTGGATTGGCTTTGTTGTTGTTGTTCTAATTCCTGTGTGTGTGTGGGTGGGTGACTTTATAATCGCGTTCCCACTAAGGCTCTTGTTCTTCAACCTTCTCAACTCAAACTCCCCTCCACAACATTCACACTTGGGGGCCCCCACTTACAGCTCTGTTACAGTATGTTATTTTTAACGATCTATCACCTTTCCACAAATTTTTGATCTACTTACTAATGCCTTCTTCAGCTTGGGCTCTGTGTCGGTATCAAGTTAGCTAGAGAGGCATTCCCCTGTCAGAACTTGAAGCCTCACGGGGTATTAAAAGTAAAAAGGATAAAAGAGTTTGCATTCGAGGACGAAATTGACATTGAAATTGACTCTATCAAGGAAGCAATACTACAGGACAAACAAGAAAGAAAGAAAGGAGAAAAAACAACACGCTAGTTATGGACAACTTGACACGACAGACATCACAGATGGCACTCTCTGAAGCGGGTTCCGTTAGCTCCCCTGTCAGTGCAACCATAGACTCCAAGAAGCGTTACAACGCAGCTGCATCACAGGCTTTCCTTCCAACTGGGGTCGTACCATCTTCTCCCGTGACAAAGTCGATCAAAGGTCTCAAAGCATCCAATGGTGCTAGCAGATTTAGTGGCATGCTCTCGCCTAAATTCTCGGACATCCAGTCCTTTGTACCGCAGAGTGACTCTGAAGATACGCGATTCGATCCATCAACACCATCATTTGAGCCTTCATCCAACCCAATGGTCATGCCAAAGTCTCCACAGCGTGCTAACCCATACTTGGTTTCGAAGGATTCTCTGATGAACCCATATTCGCAACAATCGATGGATCATCTTCCGACAATGAACTCTTTCTCATCAATTGCCCCGCAGCAGCACCAGGACTTCATGTTCCCTCCACAGCCGCAGTCGAATTTCCCTTTGAATTACCACTTGTATGCCCCATCAGCTCATCAAGAGTCGTATCGTCATTTGAGAGCGAACGAACAGAACGCACAGACATTGTTCATCCCAGATGACTTGAGAGAATCGTTGACAAGGAAAAATCAGGCGACTCTTCAAATCATACCACATTCGCAGCTACCTGCGCTTGTTGATGTATACTTCAACTTGGTGCCGCTCAATGGAAACTTGAACAGATCCACAACCACATATGGATATCCCAACTCCCTTTACAAAGCCACTTCAAATACAAATGGACATGCTTACACTTTGAGACGCATTGAGAATGTTTCTATCACAAAGGACAAGAGCTTGAAAACGATTCAATCATGGATCAAGTTAAACCATTCAAATATTGCACAAGTTGTCGATGCGTTCACCACCAGAGCATTTGGAGATAACTCACTGATCATTGTCTACGATTTTTACCCAGAGGCCAACACTCTTAATGAAAAACACATGTATTCGGAACTTGGGAAGACTGAGCCTGTTACCATGGAACTTTTGTGGACGTATATGTGCCAGATTGCCGCTGGTATCGCAGCTGTACACGAGAAGAAGTTGGTTGTTAGATCTCTCGCGCTACAAAAAGTGATAGTTACGAGTAAAAGCAGGATCAGATTGAGTGATTGCGGTGTCTTTGATATCTTGAACTATTCGGAGTCATTTGATTCCAACGAGTTGGCACATATGCAACAGTTGGATCTATCACAATTTGGCTTGATGATGATGAGTTTGACACAAAAGTTTCTCCAGAGGGGTAACAGGAACCCATTGGACGTTTCACAAGAGGAGATATTCAACGAGATTTGCGAAATAGATCCAAGTTTTGGATCTGCCTTGGAGTATCTGGTTATTTCTGATGATCCAAATATTGAAGATCTTCAATACAAGATCTGCGGCCGTCTTTTCCAAGAGTTTGACCGTGTTCAGAGTACTGGTGACTTCTTAGAGTCGCAACTTTCTCGTGAACTAGAGAATGGACGATTGGTTCGACTGATGGCCAAGATAAACTTCCTCATTGATCGCCCAGAATATGAGCAGAACAAATTATGGCATGCAACCGGTGAACGGTACCCTGTGAAGTTGTTTTTCGAACATTTGTACCATCAAAGCGATCATGGTAAACCGGCTTTGGATTTGGCCCATGTGTTGATCAACTTGAACAAGTTGGATGCTGGTATCGAAGAACGTATTCTCCTTGTAGCGCCAGATGAGCAAACCTGTTTGATTGTGTCATACAAGGAGATCAAGGACTTGATTGAAAAGTCATTCAGAGAATTGGTCTCAAGGTCGGTGTAGAGGGTAATAAACATGAATAAATTGATACTGCGTAGTTGTGATGTGGGGGGTTTCAAATGGGGAGGTTGTGAATTGGTACGTACACGATTTCATAGTAGAAATGGAACCAGTAATACTGACCTTGCATGTAGATTTGCAACGGTATGTTTTGATTTATTAAATAATAATCTACTATTATGACTTGAAAGCTTTGGGATATCGAATTTATGGAATTCTATGTCACTTTTTTGAGTTAAAGTGTTACGTTGTTGTAATTTCCACAAAGCCAAATGAGATACCCTTTTTTTTTTTTTTTTTTGATAAGATTTGGGAAATTAAATACTAATTCACAGGCATTTTCCGTGACAAAACTTCGATCTGACCTCTAAAGTTGTGGAAAAGTCTCCCATAGTATTCTCAAAGTACATAACATTGCTATGTACTTTCAACCAAAGTTTGAAAGCAAATATAATAAAAATATGTCAAAAAAGAGTAGGAGCTCGACATTTCCACTCAAGAAGGCCCTTATCTTGAAAACAAGAGGAGGGTTTTATGCGTGGGCCTTGAGCAACAGATTACAAAACAGGACCAAATGTAAGCATAGTTGGCTGTAAAGTGCAGCCATTTAATGCTCTCAGCGGGGGGACATTTTCCCCTTAGAGCCCCCATGCGTATCAGCGGGAAAAAAACAACACAAACAGGTTTATGCACAAGGTCTGTTGTGACACAAAAAACACACATTGGTAGTGAGATTATTGCTTCTTAACATTTTAACAATTGCTAGATGAGACACAACAAGCCATTTATACCAGATTAATAACTAGTTATTTATTGTAGTAGCATTACAGAAAACCAAAAAAATTGCAGCCTCTGCGACTCTTATTTAGGGGCTCGTATACCAAAGCGGATCATCGTGTCACCGAAAACCCTCTCACTTGAAGAGTTGTGTCTCACCAGTTGCACTGTAGGAATAGCAGAAAATAAAGATCGCTGCACAAAGGTAGCATTGTTATGGATTCCACTTATATATCATCCTCTTTGTTTCTCCTGGATTAGCTCTACGTCGTGACAGTTCTTTACAAAATTTCTCCGTTTTTGACGCATTTGTTAAAGGAAGTGACACAAAAACCAAATTTACGCTTCAAAGAATCAAATTCAAGAACTGTTTCACCTATAGCCAGCGCACAGAAAGATAATAAAAGCAGTGCATGGCATCAAAAGTATGAACTCTTGTAAGACTTCCCGCTGGAGAAACAAGATGAAGAGGTTAGTGATCGAGTTCCATCATCATAAGAACAAGACCTCCCATCGCACGAACGTTATCCAGAAGCGTGACCACTCAAAGCCATTGTTGACATTACGAACCCAAACGCAAGAAGGCAATGACACTGTGGTGGGCCCCACTCTCTTTGAAGGGTTCTCTGATATTGAAGAACAGCTGGCATATGAGGATTCTACCCACTTTGCTCATGGTTTGTCGCGCGGTGTCGCTGCGACAGTGAAGTACATGGTTTCCAGCGTTAGAAGACAAAACTCAGAAGCGTCCTTGTGGAAAAAGCGCATGGAATGTAACTGTGAGTGTCATCAAAACAATTTGCATACATCTTTCTGTCACTTAGAGACATGTTTGGCAGTGTGTTCACACGACGCCACTCTCTATAGACGCCAATCACAAGAGTTGGTACAGCTGTTGATGCAACAGGGAGTGAATTACATTGAGCAACCAAAGATATACAACAGATCAAGATTTGGAAGGATCAAAGGCTGGTTTCAAGGGAAACGTGTCCCGGAAACAAGTGTTTCTAGTAATTTGTGTGTGAATGTTACACAACCTAGAAGACCATCAGATGCTACGATGGGTATAGAGATCATTAAAGAATCTCACGCGTGCATAAAACAGCAAAACACACCGAGAAATCAGCAAGTTGCTGAGAGCACGCTTCCATTTCAAGAAATGGATCAGCTTCAAGAGCATTGTGCCGATCCACATGCCCAACAACTCCTGAAGCACTCGTCTTACCCTAGAAGGCACTGGAAGGCTACACCATCCTTGGTTGGTCTCGCAAGAGATCACAGAACTGAGGGAGAATGCAGCTGTGCTATATGCCAGAAGAAGCTGCAACAAGAAAAGTTTGGGGTTGAGCCATGGAAGGTGGTGATGAATGAAATCTCACTCTATGCTGCCTTGTTATCGACTGGCTCAAGGCCACCAACCGAATCGATTGCGTCTTCACTGAATTTGGTTCTGGATTTCACGCAGTCAAAGCACCATGCCTCTTCGTTGCAGAATTTGGCCCAGATGACTCAACTCTTGAATGATGAGAACCTGATCCTTGACACGGATCTCCTAGATCTCACAACGGAAATCGACACCAGATCCAATTTTCTGAATAAAACGGAAATCTCAAGTGAGCAGCATGAACTGACACTTCCGAGAGCGCGGACAGTTATATCGCATCCCAAGCAGTTAATAACCAGAGATATGCCACAGTACAATAAAAACAGCGAGAGCCTTAGTCTTCATTACCAGGACGTCTTGCTGGACTATCATTATCATTCGGATGACGACGAAGAAGATCTGGATTCCATCGAGTCTCCCGCACCCACGGTGGAGATTCGCCCACTCAATTTGTCCAAAAGCCACACAGCTCGTTTGTCCAGATAGAAAATATACTTTTAGATAGAGCTTTCAATTGAAATATTGCAATTTGTTGTAGAATGCATCCTAGGGCCTCCCTCTTCTTTCCATTTGGAAATGTTTGGATGTGGTGCATTTTCGCCCTGCATGAACGGTTGGACTTTTTGAGGCAACGTCGAATTGTGAAACAATGCCCTCCCAGAAGGGAAGGTTTGAAATAGAGCTTGCCAAAAACAGACACACACACACACACACACACACATTGTTTACAGGGATGCTCCCAGAGTCTAAAGGGTTTTTACCAGTGAGATAAACGGGCCATTAGCTTGTCTTGTACAAAACCTTTTTTTGTGAGAACTTCTTTGCTGTCTACTGGTTCTTCTTCTTTTCTTCCAGTACCAAGAACCTATTATGGGCTGCACCGCTAGTACACCGATCTCTGAAGAGACCGATCCATTTCTTCAATCAAAGAGAGCTAATGCCGCTATCGAGAAGCGTCTCCAGATGGAGAGACAGCGTGAAAAGAACGAAGTCAAGCTGTTATTGCTCGGTGCAGGTGAGTCTGGTAAGTCCACTGTGCTCAAGCAGATGAAAGTGCTTCATCAGAATGGGTTCACGCACCAAGAGAGAAAGCAATACAGTGAAGTAATCTGGGCAGATGCCATTCAAAGTATGAGAATTCTAATCATCCAGGCAAGGAAACTACAAATCTCATTAGACTCTGATCAGCCAGGCTCTCCACTCACAGTCCACAAACAAGCTGTCTTGAGGGCTAAAGTACTTGATCAAGTCGATACAGATGTTGCTGGTGGCTCAAGCTTCCTCAATGACTACGTTCTCAAGTACAGTGAGCGTAGAGAGGCCAAGAGAAGAGTTGAGAGTACAGGGAGAACAGGAGCCGTGTGGGACCAGGAGAAGGGAGCTGGAGATTCGGAACAACAAGAGCAGCAAAGCAGGGTTGATCTGGAGGAGCTGAGCGAATCCTTGAACGGCACTAGTATAAGGCCTGGTGTTTCAGCAGTGAACTCCGCCCTGCTGAAGAGTGGAAATGTCTCATTGACAAGAGAACAAATAGCAGATGCTATATCGCAGCTTTGGCAGCACGACTCGGGTATTAGACAGTGTTTTACACGGGCTAACGAGTTCCAATTGGAGGGAAGTGCCTCATTCTACTTTGATAACATTCACAAGTTTGCTGACACGAACTATCTATGCACAAATGAGGACATCTTGAAAGGTCGTATTAAAACCACAGGTATCACAGAGACAAACTTTAACATTGGTTCTTCCAAGTTCAAGGTTCTTGATGCTGGTGGGCAACGTTCCGAAAGACGGAAATGGATCCACTGTTTCCAAGACATCACGACAGTTCTCTTTGTGCTAGCTGTTTCGGAGTATGATCAGATGCTTTTCGAAGACGAGCGTGTTAACCGTATGCACGAGGCCATCATGCTATTTTCATCGCTGTGCAACAGTAAATGGTTTATCAACGTTCCCTTCATCCTCTTTCTCAACAAAATTGACCTCTTTGAACAGAAGTTACCAAGGTCTCCGATCAAGAACAACTTTCCAGATTTCCCGGGGAAACCTGGCGATGTCAATGCTGGTCTGAAGTACTTTGAGGATATCTTCTTGAGCTTGAATCGAACAAACAAGCCAATTTATGTTCACAGAACGTGCGCTACCGATACACAAAGCATGAAGTTTGTGCTTACTGCTGTTACTGACATGATCGTACAGCAAAACTTGAAGAAGAGTGGATTACTTTAATGGACAATGAATATATTTTGTTAACTTTTCGTTATTTCCAGGTTTGCTATGTGTATTTAGTATGTTTTCTTTGCTTCCTTCGGAAAAGGTTATTGATTGCCATTTCATTAGAAACTTTGGTGTAAAAATGATCTGCATGTTTCATGTCTTTATCTGTGCAAAAGGATAAGTGCTAAAAATACAGGAGTTAGAGAAATGGAAAGAATACAGGAACTGGAGTAAGATATTGAATAAAACAATAGCCCATACACTCCTCACCACCTGCTTACAAGCCAACTGGTTGATGAACTTTTGAAGTGACCAAAAGGCAGATTTGTTCCCTCCTCCTTCCTCCAACCCACCCAATGCGTTGTACCTCATACTGCAATGCGCGCGTATGCGGCCGGGTTCCTTATCTCGCAGAGCTCGGCACGGAGCAGCGGGGGAAAACAATGAGCTGATTGAATTGGGAACAAACAAAAAACTTTTCTTAACAGTGGAGCCTTGAAAACTTTTTAAACCCCTCTTCACAGGGATAAAAAGAGAAGTGGATTGAGCATAGTGGATAGGAGATTATCATACAGTACGGTGACATAGAACAAGATGGATCTTAGAGGCGTTGCGACATTTGGCTTTGGAATATTGTTCCCCATTTCGCTTATTGAACAACAACAAACAAGCAGGTACCAACCACCTGCCATCGATGAATTGACGCCTTTCACAGGTATGATGGTTACCCCAGAAGGTATTACAAATCCAGGGACACCTGTAATGTGGACCAATGAGGATGGTCGGGGATTTATTCCTGATGTGATGGCCAGGAGAGTGTCTTTTGAAGATAAGGAAGTTCGGTCCTCGAACGGTATAGTTACACCATTAGAAAGAGTGAGAAGTCCACTGGATCATCCCAGTACTCAATACCAATGTATTCCGGGATTTCTCAATTGTGGTGGCGGTGAAAGTTTCAATGGTGGTGCTTCGGCATTAATCTCAGAGAGTTTGCTGAGGAAGGTTGTCGAAAAGGCAGAGCTTGGAAGAGTCATGATGGATATTGAAGACTTATGAGAAGAGTAAGAGTCTTCCATAGCATGCTATGGTAATTATTACTTCCTTGTGAGATCTTACTGGCCTAGCTTTTGTCAAGACTTTCTCCACGCTCACAGCACAGTCCTTCATGAAACGACTACTTCACAGTCCATGGGATTTTCTGAGGGCGAACTCCTCTTGACCAATAAAACCAGAAAAAAGCCTTTAGATGAATCATCAAAGAAACTGGTACAATATTTGTATCAATGATCCAAAGACATCCCTATCAATGCACCACGGATCACGGCGTTCACTATTGAGGCATTCGACCCCTGCGAGGCTACAGTACATGGAAAAACCAATTTCACCACTAATGACCCAATAGAGATTCCATACAATCTAATGGTTTTGCTTTATCACTATCAGAACCCTCTCAAGTGTTTTGGATTGGATAAATATTCGGTTGTTGATAATCCAAGAGATGGAACCCGTTGAGCAGCAAGAAGTTGGATTCTAAGGACGCCATCAGTCTGCATGTTACACAAGTTGACTTCAGCGGCGTACTTACTATGTTCCGTTAGAGTGCTATATATATATACATGATCTAGAGCTGCTGACAATTGTAATTAACAGTTAGAGCAACAATAGAGTAAGAGTTTTGTTATATATTGTCGTAGAAAGCATCAATGAAAAACAATTCTCTCAATTATAGGCTATCTCATAGTGAAATACTTGTAAACTGATGCATATATGCAGCGCTGGAAACTCAATAGCGGGATTCGTTATCACAAATGATGTAATTACTGCCTATTAGTATAGCAAATATCACAGAAGCCTAATTGGAAAGCCATGAAAAATACTCGATGTGCTCGAAACTCATCATAATGTCATATGTAGCGTCTATATACATTCACTGAGCCTGTACAGGGCCCAGAAGTTCTTCGAGCTGAAATTGCAGCTCGAACTCATCATGTGCTTCTTTCATCAACTCATACTCATATTTTCCCGACTTGACAATTTCAACAACCTTAGCCAATGCAACCTTCCACAGAAGCTCATGTTCCAAATCGAGAGGCTCTTCCTGTGTGGTCATCTCTTTTATAATATTCTCCTCATCAATGCAGTCTCTGGTGGATGAGAATGGATCTAACGTTCTTCTCTCCATTGCAGCGGCTCGTAACTCCTCTTTCGCTTGGGAATACATCTCGTTTCTTTGAAAGTTCTCCTTTCGCTCTTTTCTATGGTTGTACAGTTTCTCAATGAACTTTAAGCACTGTGGGGTTGGTGTAACTTTGTGGACCATTCCCATGTACTGCAAAACACAAATCACCGCATACCAGTCATTATTCAATGCAAAGGTTTTAACAATAACACTGTAGTCATCAGGAGATGGAACAACTCTGTCATAGATCATTTTCATAAAGACGACTCTCAAGTCTGGAAAGTCCTGAACTGGGCCACCGCGTCTTGATGGTGACTTCAGGTGTCTCAAACATTGCCAAATGGCAGAATATAACTGTCTAAAGTTATCATAATGGGGATCTTCGGTATGAATATCATTGAGAATGATACCATGGATGTATTGACATGCCAATCCAAATTCCTTATGACGATCCAAACTGCTCAAGATTTGTGTAAGAATCAACGGATTGTGCTGGCCAAGGGTATTTGTAAATCTTTCAATGGTTTCAATCATCTTTTCGGTGTTTCCTAGGCGACCATAGTGTCTTATAAATGGTATGTAATGATGTGCTGCCACTGGTGGGATAACCAGCCCTTCCAAAACATTATGGTTCTCTAGCACATCTTTATACGATTGTTCCACGCTATCGAGTACCTTGAATGCTTCAGGAAGCATGTTTCCCTTAACGAGTGCAGAAATAAGGCTGTACATATTCTTCTGTGTTAGTCTTTGTTGTGCTTCTGTGAGTGTCTTTAATTCACTCACAATACGAGCAAATCCACCAACTTGACTCAAGGATCTAAAAAATTCATCCAAGATATCAGCCTGCTTTGATTCAATTCGATTTTGATCTCTATATGTTTCAAAGAATTTGTTAATCCTCTCCACAGCATCTGAATCTGATAATTTAGATAACACAGGTTGAAGCTTGGTCTTGTACTCAAACTTAAAGTCTAGGAGCAAGCTCTGCAAATCTTCCGTTGATGTTCCTGGTTGATTGAGGTAGAAGTCAATCAGATCTGAAGCCGAGTTCTTCAAATCTTTGAGGTCACCAAACTCGTCAACACCTAAATATGATACCACAACGCCAAGGAAGCTATCCTTCGTCGGTGGATCAATGTTGTTAAGGTATTGTAATGTTTCCTCCTCTGTGGCACCAAGACCAGGCTCTTCACGGCTAGTAACGAGGAATCCCTTCCTTTGGACAAACTGTTTGAACTGAGACGTCCAATACTGCACTCGTTCAGCGTTAGAAGCCAACATGTAAGCGTTGATGAACTGGATATAGATTCTTTCGTCCATATCTTGTCCAAATTGTTTATGAATAAGGCTGACAATTCCTTCAGCCTCGCTAAAATTTCTCAAATCGATATAGTTCACCACCATCAGCTCATACCACCACCTTTGGTTAACTTTTGATGAATTCTTCGAAAGCAGTCTATGGGCCTCATGCCGTTCTCCGTAGTGCATCAATGCTTCGATATACTGGGATTCATTCACGCAATCAAATTCCACTTTCTGCAGTTTGTAAATCAAGTATCCTGTCAAGTAACGAGCTCTAAATTTCAACTCATCATCCATTACGTACTGTGCCATTTCAAAGCATTGAGCCATCTGTTCAACAGGAAGAATGGTTGAGCCATCTTGCCTCTTCTTCAAGTTTTCTAAAACCGCTATCAATACTTGGAACCGTCTGTATCTATCATTTGCAACGTTCCATTGGTTGAGCGTTCTCTGCTTGAGTTCAAATTCCAATCCCCTCTCCAGATCTGTCTGTTTGATTTTTGGGTTTTCAGATTCGAGCTCATCTCTATTTGGGTAGTAAAATATCTCCTTGTGTGCCTCCTGAAGGAAAAACGTAAAGAGTGATTGTGTTTTCTGTGTCTCAGATGATAGCAACTTCATCAACTTCTTTTGCTTCTTATACCTCTTATCTGTCTTCGTGCCAGGTCTAGACATGTTCATATGGTCCAATAACAAAAGGGCAGGGTCAACTTCCAGTTCAGTGACGTCTTGATCGTTCAAATTTTCCAATGCCTCATCCAAATCTCTAGGAGAAATCTTTTGAGATGCCTGTACTTCATGTGCTTCTTGTGATGGCGATGATCTGGTCTGTCGTACTGTGACTGGACGGGTCCGCGCACCACGAACTGCCACTAGAGTCGGAGGTAAGACCCTTAATACTGCAGATCTCAGTAAAACACGTGTACCACTTCGCAGCATCGTATTTTGAAACCTCCAAAAGATGAACTTCGCTCCAACTGTCATGCCCTCATATATGGGTGGAATTATTTTTTTTTTTTTTTTTTTTTTGATCCAAGGGCTTTATGCTGCGCGTAACGGGTACTTTTTGAAGCAGGTCATCGCATGGTTAAATAGAGGTTATACAACAGCACATAGACATAGTCTTATATATATATATATATATATATATATATATATCGGTATAGTCAATACGTAGAAGTTACAAATGGGGCTTCAACTGTGATCAACTACAGGTGTACTTTATCAGCGATTGAAATTCCCTACAACTTTGTCATTGGGGCATCACCAACACTCGCGCCTCCATCAATTGGTATGACTGCACCATTGATGTAGTCCGACTCCTTGGCACAAAAGAAGAGTACAACGCTTTCAATATCCTCTTGTTTACCCAATCTCTTCTTTGGGTTGCTAGTAGTGACAGATTCGCCAATGTTTGCGAGTAAACCGTTTGACATCTTGGTAGGGAAGAATCCCGGCGCCAACAAGTTAACGTTGATGTTCTGTGGACCCAATTCAAGAGCGAGGCATTTACCCAAGTGCATCACACCAGCTTTAGACGCGGTATAACCATATGTACCACCTTCCATTGCATCTGCCCGCAGTCCAGTGACAGAGCCCATGATGAGCACTCTCGAGGAATAATCCTCAGTTCCAGCCTTCTTCAACAACGGGTAAAAGGCCTGGATTGTGAGAAACACACCTTTAACGTTGAGATCCATAACTTTGTCAAATGCAGACTCGGGGTGTTTCATCAAGGGGGCACCCCATGAGGCACCAGCGTTGGCAATCAAAATGTCAACGTTATCCTCTTGGGCATAAACCTGTTTGGCAAACTCCTTGACACCACCAGCATTGGAAACGTCTGATGGGATACCCACAACCTTACAGCCTTTGTTGTACTGTTGAGCAACGTTTTGCAGATAATTTGCAGCCTCTTTGACAGCATTTGCCTTTCTAGAGGTGATGTAAACCGCTTTAGCGCCATTCTTCACAAGAACTTCTGCACAGTTAAGGCCCAAACCTCTTGATCCACCTGTAACAACAGCCACTTTGCCATCAACGTTGAGTTTCATCGTTTTAATTTCTTATATATATGTTTAGCCCCTTCCACAGGTACTGTTTCTTTTATTTTATCCCTATATATATATATATATATATATAGGGAGATATATACATATCCACAAAAAACTGGGGTAAAAAAAAAACAAAAACACCCAAAAGGAGTGAGTGAGATGAGTGGGTGTTTGCAGTGTGTGTGGATGGTGCTCTTTGTTCCTTTTATTAAACAAGCCGCGGCACAAAACAAAATTGAGACAAAATTCGAGGGGT
>JAJMLK010000317.1:0-12610 GCA_030564145.1 Williopsis takata
GGGGGGGTTGCGCTGGTCTACTCCGTTTCCTTCCCTTGCCCGCATTGATCTGCAGCAACACGCTCAAGTAACCAAGACCAAGACGGAAGCCAACACGTTGGTAGGGGGGGGAGGAGGAACTGCCAGTGATGTTTGCCAAATGAGATCCAATTCAGCACATAGTTATGCTACTCGTCATTCACTGTTTGTGTTCCATTTTGTAAGAATTCTGCCTAATAACGTTTCCTTTTTTTATCTCTTTCCCTCGGTAGTCTAGAAGTGATCAATCCATCCACTCCTATTGTTTTCATATTTATCTCTGTCGTTACAAGACGGTATCATCACTCGCATACCGAAGCGAAGGAGAGAAGACGAGCATCCCCTCGGACAACGGGAACGTGCAGTTTTACGTATTACGCGAGAAAATCTCATATTTTTCAGTACGATCAGCAGCTTTACGGCAGCCATATATACTATAACACCCCATATTCATCTACCATATAGTCACTCATCTCTTATCCATCTCTACTCCTTCTGCTCTTACTACCTACCGGACATTATTCACGTTTTGTGGTTGCCTCCCCGCTGTGCAGTTATTTTTTTTTGTTCTTGACTTTTTTTTTTTTTTTTTTTTAATTTTTTATTTTTGGCGACGGCAGCAGTTTCACGCCGGTTCGAAAAATTATTTGGCCCACCTCCCTCAAAACCACAGCGAAAACAAAGAACGTGAAAAGCACAGCGGAAGGATAATACTTTTTCTAGCATCTTGGTACTTGAGAAGGTTCACACAGAGCACACTCAAAGTACTTTTTGCACTGCCCCTATCTTTCCATCTCTGTGCTTTGCTCCCCCCCCTTGCCATTCCAAAGACACATTTTCCCTTTGGATCAATATCCGAAAGGCGGCTGGTTTGGCTTTGACTTGAACTTGGCATACCCACACACATACAAGGCACCCAACTTCCTTTCAAAAAATTTGAGCTCCCTTTTCCACCAGAAGTACCAGTAATATTACCCATCACAATGGCACAAACTCATCCATACAGAGACCCTAACTTCATCCGCACTGGCCCGCTAGAGCGCACCGCTCCTGCCTCCATGACTGCTGCAACCTCCACGTTTAACCGCGTGCCTGCCAACAGCGATGCTACCAACAAGTCACCATCGCACAATCTCTCCTCACCAAGCTCGGGTAACACGTACCAGAGCGCAGCATCAATGGCTACGAAGAACTCTGTCAGTTCTGTCGAGGATAACAACAGGGCGTTGCCCTACCCGCAACAACCGCCATACCCGCAGCAGCACCATCTCTCGCAAAAACAGCAGCAGTACGAGCAATACGAACAACAGGCACAACAGGCACAACAGCCGTTGTACCCTGTCATTCCACAGATGAGCGCGCAACAGGGAAAAGATGCTGTTTTGTATCCTCCGCAGCTACAAGCACAGTTGAGCACTGGTTCGAGCGACTCTTTACCGCCGCCACCACCACATCATGTGAATGTAAACTCGCTCAAGCACTTTAGATCTTCCTCGTCACTACCAGTGGCAACTGATTCTACCCAGGATCTACGTTCCTTGGGAATTTCAACGCCACTGGGAGGTGCTAGTGGTGGACAGACCCGTGCTGGCTCCACTGTGAGCTCTGACTCTCCATCACCACCACAACAGGCTCAATACGCTTCAAAATCTCATATGAGGGCGTCTAAGTCTGTGGATTTGTCCCACTTGTACCTCTTGGATAGAAACGAGTCTACACATTTCACCATGACGAATGAGAGCATGTCGGACCTGTCGCACAACTTGATCAAGCAGTACTTGGGTGAGAACTCCCAATCTACCCTCCTTCCAAGAATGAAAACCATTGAGATGTACAGAAAGAATGTTAAAAAGTCTAATGATCCGAAGGTTCTCTTCCAATACGCTCAGTACATGCTACAGACAGCTTTGACTTTGGAACCAAACGATACTCTACCAGATACCGATGCAACCAAGAAGGGTGAAAAGAGTATCAAGAAGCAGTTCTTGAAAGAAGCCGTCCATTATTTGAAGAAGCTATCTGATAAGGGTTACACTGATGCCCAGTACTTGTTGGCTGATGCCTACAGTTCTGGTGCTTTGGGTAAAGTTGACAAAAGGGAGGCATTCTCCCTTTTCCAAGGTGCTGCCAAGCACGGTCACATTGAATCCGCTTACAGAACCGCATACTGCTACGAAGAAGGTCTTGGTACAACAAGAGATTCTAGAAGAGCTATTGAATTCCTCAAGTTTGCCGCCGCAAAGAATCACCCTGCTGCTATGTACAAGTTGGGTATGTATTCTTTCTACACAAAGATGGGTCTCCCGGATAACGTAAATGTGAAGAAAAGCGGTATCCAATGGCTCTCAAGAGCAGTGGCAGCGGCAAACGAATTGACAAATGCTGCGCCATACGAATTTGCAAAAATCCAAGATGCGGGTTTCTTGGATATCGTTATTCCAGATCACAAGTACGCCATGGAACTCTACGTCCAATCCGCCTCTTTGGGACACGTCAAATCTGCAGCCATTGTTGGTAAGGCATACGAAATGGGTGACGAAGTTGTTCCACAGGATGCGGATCTATCCATTCACTACTATACGCAAGCTGCTCTTGGTGGTGATGCTGAATCCATGTTGGCCCTTTGTGCTTGGTATTTGGTTGGTAACTCACCAAACTTGGAAAAGGATGAAAATGAGGCATTCCAATGGGCTTTGAGCGCCGCCAATTTAAAACTCACCAAGGCTCTTTACACAATGGGGCACTTTTACGAAAAGGGTATTGGTTGTGTTGCCAATTTGGAAACTGCAAAGACTTGGTACCAAATGGCAATGGATAAGGGAGATGAAAGAGCCAAGGTTAAATTGCAAAAATTGAACTCCTCAACTAGTGAACCACTGGTTGAAGCACAACCTTTTGCCAAGAAGGGGAAAAAGCAGGGGGAAAAGCAGGAGAAAAAGGAAAAGAAAAATACCAAAAATCAGAAGAAGAAAAAAAATGAGAAGGACAAGGGATGTGTCATAATGTGATTAGTTGTTGTTTATTGTTGTGTTTGATTTTAATGTTTTGAAGTTGGTTTTTTATTTTTGCATATTGGTGAGGACAGATCAGCTGCCAATAGAATATGATCAGAGAAATTATTCAGTCATTTAGGTGGTTTTTTTTATCAACATTGTTTTCATTCACTGGTTGTATTGTTTGCAGGGGCCTACTTCTAAAATCAACGGTTCTGTTAATCTTAATCACAACTGCATAGCCTAGGATAGACATATAGATGGCAAGAAAATTCTGTGAAATTTTTAATGAGACGCGTAAATACTATTTCTTACTTACTTTACAAAAGCTTGTGTGTATCATTATTACAAAAGTTGATATAGTTTTACATTCCTAGTATAACATTAACCCTTCATTAACATTCCCAAATTTTAAATTCATTCCGTTTTTTTAGCAAAACGCTAGAAAATCAAGAATTTTGAGAAATTTTAATCAGAAAAATCAACTAAATATGAGCATTTTGTGGTACTAGTATATACAAAGCTCTTTTCTTAACACAGTGGTATATCTTTAATTCCTTGAATACTGTCCTTTGATCGAAAATTCGTCATTTTAGCATAATTATATATATATAAACACAGTCTGGCAAAGTATGTACAGTTATTTTTTCAAGATGAAGCGGTGGCTCAATGGTAGAGCTTTCGACTCCAGTTTGGAATTCTTAGTGCAATCGAAGGGTTGCAGGTTCAATTCCTGTCCGTTTCATTCTTAAATTTTTTTTGCTATTTTTTTTTTTTGATCTCAGTCCCACTCAACCAAAGAGGAAATATTCGTGGGTAACTTGGAGGGAGCTTTGGGCTCGTTTTGATGGGACACAAAGAAAGAAGTGGTGAACATCTTTCTTTAGAGATAGCACAACCAGAGGACTTTTCACGTGGTCTATACTAGCTCAAAGACAGATTAGAAATGAGCTCAGAGGAGTATACGCCAGAAGTTGAACAGAAGAAGCAAGAGCCAGAAGAGGAGGTGAGCGGATTGGTGCTGGAGAACTACTCCTTCACCACTGCTGCTGCTGTTGTCGGATACGTTGACCGTGAGTCGCAGCGTTTGCTGTCTATTTTGTTCTAGAAGTTAGAGTGAACTAACAACCTTTGAAGGTAAAGTCTACGTTATGCTGACCGATGGCCGTCAGCTGTTTGGTATCCTAAGAGTTTTTGATCAATATGGTAAGTCGTTGTGTTTCCCTGACTACCGAGGTGAAGAGAGACTAACAAGAAACAGGAAGTATCGTCATCCAGGACACAACTGAGAGAATCTACCTTTCTGGAAATAGATACGCTGATGAGTACATCGGCGATCTTCTCATCCGTGGTGAGAATGTTTTGATGATTGGCGATGTGGATATTGACTTGGAAGATGCAACAATTGAAAAGTTGGAGAGAATACCATTCATGGACGCATGCAAGGAGCAAAGGCTGTCGAAAATTGAAGATGTCAAGTCGCACAAGAAGAAGACAAAGAGTCTACACCAGTTTGGTATGGTGGCGGAGTCATTTGTGGATTTTTGATTGCAGTTTAATGTTACGATAGGATGCCACAAGGGTGTAAGATTCGATATAATATGGCGATATAAAATATGTTGAGGATTACAGCTTCAGCAGTCTTTCTCTGTTGCCCTTGACTGAGTCATAGAGCTCGTTGATCTGCTTGGAATTTTTGCACTCAGCTTTGCCCAACTGGTCCAAATGGGCCTCATCGGGCCCGTCAGCGATTCTGCACATTCTTGCATAGATCCAAAGTCTTGTCAATGGTGTGTCCTGAGAAACTCCTTCACCTCCATAAACCTGTACAGCCCAATCGATAATTTCCAACACTGTTCTTGGAGTGTCAATTTTTGCAATGGAGATTTCTCTTTTTGCAGCCTTGGCGCCTGACTGGTCAATTTTGTGCGCTGCCTGCAAAACCAACAGTTTGACCCTCTCGAGCGCAATTCTCCTTTCAGCAACATTGGAGATGAAAGCCTCCTTCTGGATAAATAGCTTACCAAAGATCTTTCTATAAGAGGCCCTCTGTATCGCCTGATGAATGGCTTCTTCACCCATGCCAATCAACCTCATACAATGATGTATTCTTCCCGGACCCAATCTGCTCTGAATCAACTTAAAGCCTTCTCCCTCTTTGTCCAGAACATCATATGGAACTCTGAGTCCATTGAATTGGATCTCACAGTGTCCATGTGGTGCATCATCGAACCCAAACACATGTAATGGGCGAACAACCTTCACCTTCCCGGTCTGTTCGAGGGCCTTCTTTGTATCTATGACGAGAACCGAATGACGCTTATAAGGGTCAGGATTCTCAGGAGAAGTTAGTGTCATTACCAACCAGACTGAACATCTTGGGTCGCCAGCACCCGACGCAAACCATTTTGTTCCGTGTAGTTCAACCTCGTTGCCAACCCTCTTTGCACTAAGAGAGATATTCAGCGCATTTGAAGAGGAGATACCCTTCTCGGTCATGAGAAAGGCTGAACGGATCTTTCCATCCATTAATGGTTCTAACCACCGTTTTCTCTGTGAAATATTGGCATATTTGACGAGTAACTCCATGTTTCCCGTGTCTGGGGCACTGGTGTTTGTGGCCTCTGGGGCAACGTGTGCACGTCCCAAGAACTGTGCCATCAAGCCATATTCAAGGTTGGTAAACCCTGGGTCATCAGAATAACCGGCAAGAAACATGTTCCACAAACCAAGGCTCCTTGCCTTGCGCTTGAGGTGCTCCATAATAGGAGGAGTCGTGACCCAGCGTTTCTCAGGGGAGTCGGACACCTGGGAGAAGTAAACCTCATCTGCCGGGATGCAGTCCTCCTCGACAAAAGTCTTCACCTTTTGCAGTGTCTCATAGGCAAATGGAGAGATTTTATCTCTAACGAGCTCAGGGATGTAGTGGTCCAATGGAAGTGGCATTAGGTTGATATCAGTTGTAGCAAAACAAGTTCAAGTGAAAGTGGGAACAAAAAGAGCACGGATAACATGATATACCTTTATATGTATATGTACACACACAACTTTAAATCCCCCCTCCCCACCTCCTTCTCATTGTTCTGTAGAAACTATCCGATTTCATCCTCGGTACGAAAGAAACTAACATCATGAAGAGAGTTTATACCTCTGCAACTTTCAATAACTTTTGTGGGGTAAAAAAAAAAAAAAAGCCTCAAAGTGGGAAAAATCTTCTTTAAAATTTTGTTTTTGTTCCCGGCCTTCCCGCCTGAAGAGGTAAATTTCGCGACGCTTTTCGAGAGCACTGTGAAAAGTTTTTGCAGCGATGAGCTAGCTCTGCTGGGAAGGGGAAGGGGGGGAAGACATTATGCCAAACTCAACGTAGTTCTGAGACGCTTTGAAGATATGTCATTCCTGGGTTACAAGGACGTGATTGCAGAGGGAGACTTGGTGCTAGCTTTTCTCGGGAGAGATGCTATCAAACCAATTGTGATCAACAAGGAGGAGACGTTAAACACGAGGTTTGGATCCTTCCCTCATGCCCAGATGATTGGGCTTAAATATGGAACACAGATGGCCAGTATGAAGGGATATGGTTTCATCCACCTTTTACAACCGAGTGCAGAACTATGGACTTTGTCCCTGCCGCATAGAACACAGATTGTCTACACACCTGACTCGTCATACATCACACAGAGATTGGGAATCACAGCAGGAACTCGTGTGATCGAAGCCGGTACAGGTTCTGCATCCTTCTCACATGCTCTAGCGAGAACCGTATCATCTCAGGGACATCTCTTTACATATGAGTTCCACGAACCAAGATTTTTGGAGGCAAAGAAGGAGTTTGAAGAGCACCAGTTGTTAGGGGAGCCAGTGACGATAAACCACAGAGATGTCTGTAAAGATGGTTTCGAAATCACAAACTATGACGGCGCAGTCAACGCCACTGCAGTATTCTTGGATTTACCTGCCCCATGGGAGGCCATTGCACATTTGTCCAAGGTGGTATCCTCAGAGGAGAAGGTGGGAATTTGCTGCTTCAGTCCGTGCATTGAACAAGTTGCAAAGACCCTTGACGCCCTTAAAGAGCACGGATGGACATCGGTGCAAATGGTGGAGATTCAGGCACGTAAATGGGAAGCAAGACAACAAATGGTTCGCCAAGTTGACGATGCCGTTCTCAGGTTGAAAGACGTCAAGAGACGTAAGTTGATTGGAATTGAGCGTAAGAGAAAGTTTTACGCTGAGCATGGTGAACCTTCAGGCGAGGAATCAGAACAAGACGTTGAAAAGAGAAAAGAGATTGAGAAGGAGGAGACGAGGGTAGATAAGACAGAGTTCAATCCATTTGGCCGTGGATTGAGAATCAAAGATGGTGACGAAAAGTTCAACTGGATTAAGGTGTCCAAGACGGAAGCTGAGGTCAAATCTCACACTTCTTACTTAACGTTTGCATTTAAACAGGCTATTCCAAAGTCTGCTTAATATAGATGAAAATTTCATTGACTACACAGGTAGAGTACATACATAGGTTCTTTTTTTTCTTTTCTTCCTTTTTTTTTATCGTCGAATTTTCTATCTTGGACCCAACTTGGCCAAAGCTTGAGCACCGCTCTCCTCCCATTCTTGTTTCGAGATCCACATGTGATCCTTATCAGCCATGATGTTAGCCAGAACAGCACCACCGATGAACACCATGTGTCGTCTTCTTGGAGGATCCTCGATTCTCACCTTGAACTTGTCCAGCCTTGTGGCATCACCATGAAGAACCCTAGTGAGCCATAGCTGTTTCAATTCCTTCTCCAATCTGGATGGTAATCCTGGATACATTGAGGAACCACCAGAGAGGACAATAGCCTTGTACAAAGAAGATCTCACATCCACGTCAGCAGACTGTATGGTGTTGAACAACAACTCACCCATACCCGGTTGTTCACAATCCACCAGATTTGGCTGGAAGAGACATTCAGGAGCTTCAAATCTTTCAGAGCCAACCCTAATGACACGGCCATCTGGTAACTCGTAGTTCTCAACCAATGTCGTGGTGTCGCGGGACAACTTGGCATCCAAGTCCAAATCATAGGACACATAGCAAAGTTTCTCCTTAATCTGACGGACAGTCTCAAAATCAGCAGTTCTATTAAAGGCATAACCTCTTCTCGACAACAAATCGATAAGGTGTCTGGTGACATCTCTACCAGCAACGTCCAATCTTCTCGTGAGATGGTTCAAAACGACGGATTCATAAACTGGAATGACATGGGTAACACCATCACCAGAATCAACCACAACACCGGATGATAAACCTTGGGCATAAAGCGCAAGCACCGCTTGAATTGCAACGTAGACACCACCGAACTGGTACTTCTCAAACATCATATCACACATCTTTTCCCTATTTTTGAGCGGGTTCATCGGTGGCTCAGTCAACAGAACCTTCTTACCTGTCGTATCCTCCTGTAGTCTTTCATAAAAGGCGTAATCCCACAGGTGTTCCATATCTTCCCAGTTACGGATGATACCGTTCTCCATAGGATACGAGATTTGCAGAGCGGAACGCACAGCGGATGCTTCGTCACCACACATGATATCCTTAATTTCAATGTCACCGGTTCTCTCCTCAGCACGAAGGATTGGACGGCCAACTATGGATGGGAACGTGTGGTCTGGGAAGTTGTTACCAGCATGACCGATCTTAACGAAACCGGTACCCTGGTCAAGGACAATTGGCGTACTCATTATGTTGTTTGGTGCTTCAATTGGCACTTTAAACGGTGTGTTTTTGGGCTGTGGTTTTAGACCGTTAAGTTCACGGGTGAAGGAATTAAGGGGAATCCGAAATGCGCCTCTTACCGAAAGTTTACATTTTGGTGTTCGGATGTTCTGCCATCCGGCTTTAATTATTACTATTCAGTAGCTTTATTGATGTGTGTGTCATTGCATTATATAAAGTTATGTAGGATGTCATATATCAATCATCTTCTCGTTGTTCTCTTTGCTCTGATATCAATGAATGGTGATTTGGCAAAGGAATCGTCCGTGTCAAGCACCACAGGACTCTTAAACTTCAACAATGGCTTCACTTCAATGATGGCCCTTTGTGTCGCATTGTGAATGTTTAGCAAGCTCGTCACAGTCTGAGGTTGGAGGGATACAGTGACTGTACCAACTTTGTTAATACGACTACCAGAGTCCTTATCCACCAAACCATAAGTGATCACAGAGATCCTTTGGGCCTGATCCATACGGTTATTCATCCTGATATCCTGGTCAATGCTCTCAGGCCCAGTGAGAACGAGCCTTGAGCCGTAGTCATGCCTTGTGTTACGCATACCCATGGTATTAATCACATCCTTCTCATCCTTCTCAAACGCAATGGCAACTCTATCCTTAGCCCAACGTTCCAATTGTTCCCCATCCAACTCGGAGCCGTGGAATTCCAAAGTGGATTGCTTCAGTTTATCCCAACGGTAAGCCATGCCGCTTGAGCGTTTTCTCATTGATGATCTCATGAAGAAGAACATACCAACGAACAAAGGTGGGACTACCATGAAGAACAAGGGACCAAATACCATCACAAAGGCACAGCCACCAACAACGGCCAGGCCCGTCTTGAGAGTATCAGGAATCATACTAAAAAGGCCACTCGAAGGACCACTGTTGAACCTTGGAGGGTTATAACGTCCATTATACGTAGGAATGGGAGTGCTGGAGAATGTACGAGCGGATTGTGCTATCCATTGTGATGATATGAGTGGATGTGTCTGTGGTGGCGATGACAATGGCAAAGACACCGATTTGAGGATAGCAACTGGTGAGAGTGACTTGAAAGGGGATCTCACCGATAGAGCAGATCTCCTTATACTTGTTACTCCGAGCATCTTCTTCTATTTCAATCTTCTGGAATTTCTCTGTTCCCTCCTTCCAATGCTTTTTTTTCTTAAACGAAGGTGGAAGTTTATGTCTGTCTGCACACGCGTTGCGTGAGAAATAAGACGGCAAATCAATCAATCAACGCGAAAAGAACAAACGAAGTGAGTGAAAAGAACTACAGGCATCATATAAAAGAAACGTTAATATATTCTTAAACCGATGTTGAAATCCCAGTAACAACAATGCAATGGACATTATAATAGCAAAAAAAAGTAGAAGTGAATAATTCGTGAAACGTTAAAAAAGCTCCCATCAAATGTTGAATTGATGTGGGAGTTTTGAGAGTGTTAGCAAGGGCGCTTACTTAGCGTTCTTCTCTCTGTAGTACTTGGCAGCCTCAACCATGTTGGTCAAAGAAGCCTTGGTCTCTTCCCAACCTCTGGTCTTCAAACCACAGTCTGGGTTGACCCAGAACTTCTCAACTGGGTAAACCTCCAAGATGGTGGCAATCTTCTGGATGAACTCCTCCTTAGATGGAATTCTTGGGGAGTGAATGTCAAACAAACCGAGACCAGCGTGGTTTGGATAGTCAGAGAACTCACGGATGTAGTTTGGATCATCCTTCTTGGAGAACTCAATGGAGACAACGTCGGCATCCAAAGCCTTGATGTGGTTTGGATCCAAGTCAGAGTAACAGAAATGGGAGTGGATCTGGGTAGCGTTCTTGACACCAGCGGTGGCAATTCTGAAAGACTCAGCAGCCCACTTGTAGTAGTCCTGTCTCTCGGCACCATCTCTCAATGGCAAACCCTCTCTCAAAGCTGGCTCGTCAACCTGGATAACCTTGATACCGGCAGCCTCCAAGTCGTTAACCTCATCTCTCAAGGCCAAACCCAACTGCAAAGCCTGGGTCTTCTGGGAAGCGTCAACTCTTGGGAAGGACCATCTCAAGATGGTGACTGGACCGGTCAACATACCCTTCATTGGCTTGGTAGTGATGGACTGGGCGTAGACGGACTCCTTGACGGACATTGGAGCTGGTCTGGAAACGTCACCAACAATGATTGGTGGACGAACGTATCTGGAACCATAAGACTGAACCCAACCGTTCTGGGTGAAGGCGAAACCCTTCAACTGCTCACCAAAGTACTGAACCATGTCATTTCTCTCTGGCTCACCGTGGACCAAAACGTCAAGGCCAATCTCCTCCTGGAATCTGACAACGGTCTCAATCTCAGACTCAATAAACTTCTCGTACTCCTCCTTGGTGATGGTACCCTTGGTGTACTTGTTTCTGTTGATTCTAATGTCCTTGGTCTGTGGGAAGGAACCAATGGTGGTGGTTGGGAACAATGGCAAGTTGAAAACCTTCTCCTGCTCCTGGATTCTGCTGGTGAATGGAGCAGCACGACGTCCTTGAGCGTCATCAATGGCGGCAACTCTCTTCTGGACAGCCTCATCGTTGGTGATAGAGGAAGAAGCACGGGCGGCAACAGAGGCAGCGTTGGCCTCCAAAGCAGAGCTGACATCATCACCAGAAACGTTCTTGGCGACAACGACAACCTCAGCCAACTTTTGGGTGGCAAAGGAGAAGAAGTCCTTAATCTCAGCAGACAACTTGTTCTCGTTGTTCAAGTCAACTGGGGTGTGCAACAAAGAGGAGGAAGTGGCGGTGATAACTCTGTCAGCACCCAACTTCTCAACAGCCTTCTTGACCAAGTCAGAAGCCTTGGCAAAGTCAGCCTTCCAGATGTTACGACCGTCAATGACACCGACGGACAAAGTCTGCTCAGCGGTCAAAGCGTCGGCAACAGCCTCCAATTGCTCTGGGGCTCTGACGGCATCAATGTGGAAACCGGCAACTGGCAAACCCTTGATGGCATTCAAGTTTGGAACAACGGTACCAAAGTAGGAAGCAATGGTGATCTTTGGCAAGCCCTCCTGCTTACCCAAAAACTCGTAGGCGGTCTTGAAAGCAGCCTGGACATTCTGTGGCAAGTCCAAGACGAGGACTGGCTCGTCAATCTGAACGGAAGCGGCACCGGCATCGGCGAGCTTCTTCAAGATCTCAGCGTAGACTGGCAAGATCTTCTCCAACAAGGAGATTGGCTCCAAGTCCAAAGAGTCCTTGTCAGCCTTACCCAAGTGCAAGAAGGAGACTGGACCAACGAGGACTGGTCTAGTCTCGACACCGAGGGCCTTGGCCTCCAAGTACTCGTCAACTGGCTTTTGGCCATTCAACTTGAACTCGGTGGAGTGGGAGAAAGTTGGTCTAACGTAGTGGTAGTTGGAGTCAAACCACTTAACCATCTCCAAGGCGGTGACATCGACAGCCTTGGTGGTTTCGGTAGCCTTTCTCTGCAAACCACGACCCATGGCAAAGACAACGTCAATTGGCTGCAAGTCGTACTTGGTGTAACGGTCTGGGATAACGTTGAACAAGGAGGACAAGTCCAAAACTTGGTCGTAGAAGGAAAAGTCGTTAGAGGCAATGATGTCAACACCGGCATCCTTTTGCAACTTCCAGTTGTGAGCTCTCAACTCCTTACCAACCTTGAAGAGCTCCTCAACGGAGACCTTACCTTGCCAGTAAGCTTCAGTGGTCTTTTTGAGCTCTCTTTGAGCACCGATACGTGGGAAACCAAGAACAGAGGATTGAACCATTGTTTTATGTTTTATGTTGTTGTTTGTCTTGGTGTAATGAACAAGGGAGAAAAGGGAGGAAGGGGAAGGGGGGGGGG
>JAJMLK010000318.1:0-12521 GCA_030564145.1 Williopsis takata
CCCCCTCCCCCCCTCCTCTACTCTGCGCTCCCGTCGAAACCCAAAAAAATTTCCAGCAGGGGCCACACACACGAACAACAAACCCACCACCACCACCACCACCACCACCACTTGTTCTTCTTCACTCACTCACTCACTCATTCAAACGGCACAAACTAAGAGGGTTTTGTTTCTTTTCTCCACATCTCTGTCAATTAACACATCACCTAAATAATACAATGCTTTCCAGAAGATTGGCATCCGCCAGAGGCTACTCTACCAAGGTCACCGCAATCCCAGCCGAGGGTAAGGTTTCCACCTTGACCGTCAAGGTTAACGCTGGTTCCCGTTACGCTACCAAAGATGGTGTTTCCCACTTGCTCTCCAGATTCAACTTCCAGAACACCAAATCTAGATCTGCCTTGAGACTCACCAGAGAGTCCGAGCTCTTGGGTGGTGTCTTTGAGTCAAAGGTTGACAGAGACGCCATCTACTTGTCCGCAAACTTTTTGAAGGAGGGCCTTCCATACTACGTCAACGCCATTGCCGACGTTTTGTACAAGACCTCTTTCAGACCACACGAGTTCCCAGAGGTTGTCTTGCCAGCTGCTAAGTACGACTTGGCCACTGCCTTGGCCTCTCCACTCTTCAAGGCCAACGAGTTGTTGCACGCTGCCACTTTTAGAAACGGCTTGGGTAACCCACTCTACTACGACGGCGTTGAGAAGGTTTCCTTGGAGGATATCACGGCCTTTGCCGACAAGGTTTACGTTAAGGAGAACATTGAGATCATTGCCAAGGGTGTTGACGCCAAGGCCCTCGATGGCTTTGTCAAGGACTCTGCCTTGTACCAGCTCCCATCTGGCGCTTCTTTGGCTGCTACTGCTGCTCCAAAGTCCTACGAAGGTGTTGAGAGCAGACAGAGAGCCACTGGTGAGTCTGTTGCTGCCATTGCTGTCCCAGTTAAGCCAGAGGAGTTTGCTACCTACGAGGTTTTGGCTTCTTACTTGACCTCTCCATTGACCGAGCTCTCACAAGCCGTCTCTGAGGCTTCCTTGAACAAGTACAACAACGCTGGTTTGTTCACCTTGTTCGTCAAGGGTGACGCTGCCACCGCCTCTGCCAACATCAAGAAGGTTGTTTCCGCTTTGAAGGGTGGCTTGGACCTTTCCTCCGCTGCTGGTTACGCCTCCGTCAAGTTGGCCTTGGCTAACGAGTCTGCCCTTGTTCCAGCTCAGTTGGATGTCTCCAAGGTTAAGGACTTCAAGTTGGCCAAGTTCAACTACGTTGCTCTTGGTGATGTCAACAACTTGCCATTTGCTGATGAGTTGTAAGCTGAAGTGAAGACACTGCTGCATTCCCCAAACCCATAAAAACATACACACACAAAGCCATCCATTCCATACACACAACATCACACTACAAAAAAGAAATAAAAACATTCGTCGCCTTTCTTTTTTTTTTTTGTCTTTATTATTTTTGTCCAACCTAGAACGTATTACTTACTGGTGTTCTCTTTTTATGAAGAGAGTTGCAACGAGAGAAAGGAAGAAAAAACCACCGACATCTGGGGTTGAAAGGAGTACATATTATGACCCTAATGTATTTAGTTATATTCCAGTTTTGATGTCTATGTAAGTCTTTTGTAAGTTTGTAGACGATCCGAGCGGCGTGGTGTACTTTGGCGTCGGTGTCGGTGTAGGAGTTGGGGTTGGAGTTGCTGGTTCATCGTACTTTAACGTTTCGTTGATCAAGGTTGATCCTGGAACTAAGTCATCAGCGGCCAATTTTTCAAAGATGGAATGGCAATAGATTTGCGTAAGCAGCCATTGTTCTGTAATGATCTCTGGTATGGCATTAGTTGTTTTGAAGATAAAAAATGACAACCCTAGTTGTTCAATCCCCAAGATGACAAAGGAGATAAGGCCGAATTTCCTCGTGAGAAAGTGGAACACAAGGCCAAACCCGGTGATCAACCCGATACGAGATTCGATCCAATCATCAGCCTTAAGATCTGTTAGCCTCATCTTCTGGAAATATGGCACGGTCAACAAGGATCGTACCGTTAGGACTGTCAGTTTGAATTGTGCATATCCCTGGATCATGGAATCTGCAGGGAGCATTAACCCAACGAGAAATAAAACCATTGTGAGTTGCGATCCAATGATTGGGCTAAGGGACCTTGAAATATAGATGGAAACAAGAATGTAGCCCCTAGAGTTGACGAACTGGCACATGGTGAGGATAATAGTCATGATTGTTATCAGTGAATATGCCCTCACAAGACGCACCATCCAGGAAGTTTGGGACTTGGACATTGCGAAATCAGGAAACCACATGGGTATTGTGGAATGGATCTCTAGTGACTTGGCACTTGAGAGGTACGATGTATATGTTTCTTGAGTATTGGAATCCAAAGCTTCTAAACCTGACAGAAAGATCTTTTCAAATGGATCAAAGAAGTAGCAGTGTAGCAAAAGGGACAAAATCGTCTGTAGGTGCAACATGTCATTGATTAAGAACGACACCATGGGACTGATATCAACGTCAATCTTCACCCATCTCAATAGCCAGCACCCAAGGGAAGTCATTAGTACCGGCAGGGCAACAATGGATCGAATCACCAACGAAATCAGCACGCCGTTGATAAGAGCCCATTTATAATCCCTAAACAGGACTTGCCTCTGAAGGTAGACGGCCGAAATCGCCAGTAGTACACCTTTTAATATTGCCAGCGGTGAAAATCTAGGGCTTGGATTCGATAGAAAGATTGGAGATGCCATTCTAGTGTATTGTACACCTTACTTAAATAGGGAGAGAGAGGGAGAGGGAGAGGAAGAGAAACATGTTCCGCCGGCGGGGGGTCACGGCTTTTCGGACTTCCATTTTCCTATTTTTCAGCTACAAAATGTTCCATCTCTTGCAACAACGGTCAATTCAAGCTTCTCCATCGATATCACTCTCATTGCCAAGGGTAACAGACACCTGGTGATCAATGGAATTCTTTCTTACAAAGCTTCTACGCTCAATCAATCTCTGAAGTGCGAGTTCTGTACCGCACTTCTTCACGAGCTTACCATAGAACAACCCACATGCATTGCACAACGTTCGTGGACCTTCTGGCCCCTTGCGCCATTCTGGAGTGGATGAAGAGTAGCACTCCTTGCATACACGATTTGCATGAGTGACTCTCTTGCCAACTCTAGCCCTCTTTGGCTTGAAAGAGATGTCTGAGTCAATGCTCAAGGTTCTACTCTTGGACACCGTGGATACTGTGCAATGTGTCACTGGGGAGCTCGAACCAGCAGCCGTGTTTTCGGTTTCGGGAGTTGGAGGTGAAACGGCTTGAAGAACAGCAGTAGTCAAAAGAGAAAATGGCTCAATATTTTGCTGGTCAGTTTCAGCCTCTCTATTCTCAATCTTGCTCAGATGATATACAAGGTTGGAAAGGGCTGTTTGAAAAGTTCTCGTCTTGTCCAACAGGATTCTGATAAACGTCAAAGGAATTCCTCTCTCTGCAAGCTCTACGAATTCAGAATCAGTTGCACCCAGAGAATACGCCAAGTGACCAAATTGTGCATTCAATTCACGGAATCCAAACCGTAGTTGATGATACGATGAGAGCAATGGGGTCTCGATAGGAGCGTTTATATCTTCAGGCGAATAGTTGCGATTTAGTTTCAAGTGCTCAGCCCTGTTTGGTCGAAGCAGTGTCTTCACCAGGTCATGGTCGTACACATAAGACCTTGGAATGTTGTTCTCCAAATCGCTAAGAACGTCACCTGCCCAATCTCTGATTGGTGGTAGGCTGCAGTTAGTTGTGTCAGTTTTGAGAAAGCATTTGAGGAGAGAGAAAGAAAATGGAGAGTTGCTTCACATACCTCATACCTTCAGCACTGTCTTTGGAACTCATTATTTGAGTGGCTTCTGGCATGTTGCCAGTACTCCCATTAGTGTTTATAATCATGTATGATCGTGATAAGGGTCTATGATCTATATGATACGTGAGATTCGAGAAAAGGGGACATGGTTGTAACATTATATACAAAGCAGCCATGGGGTTGTTTGTCGTACCAATGAGTTTATTTTGGTTGCAAAGAGAGCATTTCTCAAAGGAAGCCGCTGGCGCTCATAACAACACCTATGAGTTAATTTTACGAGACTTTTGCGATAGTCACTGTTTCTTGAGCAGATAGACTGTTATCAAATGGCTTTTCGATGTGCTATGTGTTGTTTTCTTTGTTATTTGGTTGCATGTATTGTTGGCTTGAAAAAAAAAAAAAAAAACGCACGCTTTGTTGATCTGCCACAAAACCGTTTTCTACAGATCCATTAATAGGGTGTTGAAAGAAAGACTGTATTATAGAGGCTGAATTATCTTTAATGGTAAATAAATAGTTGCGCTCATTGAACATGAGCCTCGTGTCCCCTCTTCCACACCATTGTTTTTTTTCCTCTGGAAAACATAATTTAAGAACATGGGCCAAGGAACAAATCGTAAAAGATGATTTGGGGCAAAAGTCATGAATCAAATAGCAGAAGCAGGAACTGCGTGATCATGTAGCTTCACTACGGTTAAACAAGGGAACATTTTTGGACTGTTACTAGACAAAAACAGCTTGTTAATACACACTCGGCTATAGTGTTGGACAAGCATATCACACGGACATGAATATCCTACCTCTCTGTGATACAATACTTGGACTTGAGAAGGTCTATCAATGACCTTTTTGGTGTTGAATTGATGATTTACTGTGCATGACTCCTACGCTGCGAGGACCCCGGTATCATTTGAACTCAGT
This sequence comes from Williopsis takata, assembly GCA_030564145.1. Classification (NCBI taxonomy): domain Eukaryota; kingdom Fungi; phylum Ascomycota; class Saccharomycetes; order Phaffomycetales; family Wickerhamomycetaceae; genus Williopsis; species Williopsis takata. The sequence continues at coordinate 4,782 of JAJMLK010000318.1, forward strand.
GAAACGAAAAATAACCTCCAAACGGGTGGTCTTCAAAAAGATCTCATATTTACCGGTTCTCGTCGCTCCACACATAGATAACAAACATTATCCATATATTTTTAAGCATATAGGTTCCAATCTACCATGAACTTGTTAGTTTTTGGCTCAATACCACCGATACAAAGAGACCACTGCAGAAGGGCTACTATAAAAAAGGAGAAAGAAGCGTTAAAATTTGGATCAACAAATAAACTGGAAGCAAGAAAAGAAAAGTGCTCGTCTTGGAGAAATTAAAGAATCACTGGGGATTTATGGGAGCATTATACCAACAGTAAGTTGGAAAGCAAACCGATAATGGCCCCAAAAATTTGTAACTTGGAACCAGAGCCTTCAGCGATAGAGATAGATGGAGCGGTTGAAGTCGATAGCGTCGAAAATATTGATGATACAGCTGTATTACCAGTATTGGAAGTAGCTCCAAGAGTGGTCAAAGCCTCAGATATACCAAAGTTTTCAGGGCTGTTTATAGTCTCCGTAGTATTAAGGGTAGTAAGCACCTCTATGTCACCACTATTATTACTTGGTGTGGTCATGAACTCCGCAACATCTGGCCCTTCGAGAGTGGTTCCCGTCTCTCTATTACCAGTATCTGTAGAAACAGTTTCAGCCTTTAGCACTTCAATAGTAGTTACAGATATTGTGTTGCCTGTAGTGATCAGAGTACCATCTCTAGTAGTATCGTTCTCCAGTTCTTCAATAGTAGTTGCAGTTATTGTGTTAACTGTAGTGGTGACAGTACCATCTCTAGTAGTCTCAGTTTCCGCATCATTAACAGTAATCTCAGTCTCTGTGGTGACTTCATCTGCGATCGGGATAGTGATAGTGGTGGGAACCGTAGTATCTTAGTAGATAGCAGTGGAAGTTTTCGTAGTGTAGCTAGCTGAAAAAACTGTTGTTGTTGTTGACGTGGAAGTGGAAGGGAGAGCTGAAATCACTGAACTAGAAATTAAGCTGGTGGTGGAAGAGACCACACTGAGAGAGGGCTCGGGACTGGAAACAGAAGAAACAAGCGAGAGAATCGATAATTGGGAGGAAGACGACACTGAAGTACTCCAAGTCGATGGGAAAGTGGTCGGTTATGGTTTCGGTGATATAGGGGAAGACTGCGTTACCGAAGACGTCAAAGTCGAGGACGATGAAATCGAAGACAGTGAGGTCGATATAGAAAAATCAGATAAAGAAGAGTCACCAGACGACGATGGGATCACAAAAGAAAATTGAACTGCAGACGACGAAGAGACCGAAGTTGCCGAGTACGATACAGTCGACGAAGGTACTGACAATGATGAAAACGACAACGCTGAAGAAGAAGAATCACTAGATGAAGAAGGATCACTAGATGACGATGTTTCCGCACAAGAAGATCCCGTTGACGATGAAGAGGAAGAGATAGGTAGCGAAGATGATGACAACGGTGGTGGTGACGATGAAAATGGTGGAACCGAAGACGACAAAGAAGACGAAGAGATCGACGACGATGGTGGAACCGACGACGAAGAGACTGACGAAGACATCGATGACGATGACAAAGATGCCGATGAAGAGACCAAAGATGACGATGGTGGAACCAACGAGGAGGAGAGTGACGATGACATCGACGACGATGACTGAACCAAAGATGAGACACAGTAAGCTGAATAGTAAGATGAATTTGGCCCCTCCACAATTTCTGTGATGACGCTATTCGATCCTGTGACGAAACCGGTTATAGTAGTACAACCGTGGACCGAAGTCGTACTAGTAGAGGTGACGGAATAGGGAATAGCCTCACCATTTCCATTTCCACCTGTATCAGCATTGACAGCGGTAAAATTTTGAGATCCGTTGTCAGAGGACTTACTACCACTTGTACAGTTTGCATTAATGGTATAGCTCACTTGAATAACCGCGTCTGAAGTACGGATATCTGTAACGAATGTGGAGAACCAGAAACGATTACCAGCAGCGATACTGCCAAAAGTAACAGTCAAAGCCGAGTTGTTGTTGGAATAGACCTTAGATTTGATTTCTAAGTCAATATAATTCTCCGGAAGTACAAATGGGTTCACAGAGCTTGTGCTGTATATTTCCGGATCATATTCAGAGAGGTCGTAAGCAGTGTTTGTGAATGTAATTGTGAAAGTACCACCAGTGATAGCACCTCCGCCGCACAAATTTGCCGGTGCACCATAGTAGTAGAAGCTGTCACCCAGCATTATGACTCTGCTTAAGAAATAACTACCTTGGAAGTAAAGACCGTTAAAAGTAACCTCTGATGTAAGGTTATCGTTGAAAGTGACAGTATTGGATCCAGTGACCCCTTTTTGAGCAGCGGGAATAGTTTGAATTCTACCACCACCATCGAAAACGACAACAACTTTGACCGTACCAGATACTGTTTTATATTGGGAGAGATCGCCTGTAACTTGACAAGAAACCGTAGTTTGTAGAGACCTACCACCTGCAGGGTCGACGTTACAAGAAGCAATTGCAACTCCGTTATTTAAAATATCAAAGTTGTTTCGAAGCTGATTCTTCTCCCGAATTCTCAGTTCATAGACATAAAGCATGATCAAAGAGAATGTATCTCCTGTATTGACTATACTTGTATCAATACGCCAGCCAAGCTCGACATCCCATCAACCAAATGGAATAGCACGGGGTTCTGAGCTCAGGCTTGACAACACGATGGAGTTCAAAGAAGTGAAAATTCCATCAACTTCCTTGGAACTAGCAAGTGATGCCAGACCAAGAGCCAAAATAGAGCTGAGCGAAAACTTCATTGCACGTATTTGCGGAGCAAAAACGAATACAAAGAAACCTAGGAAACCACTCTGGACATTGCGACATTAGAAAGCTTATATCGCAATTGAACTGAGAAGAGTGTCAATATCGTCATGACAATTGCTATGCTACTCTCATTCTAATTGAGTGCTATGATGGACCAGCACACGTAGTAACAGCTGGCTCTCAATTTGACGAAAGGACGAGAGCAAGCAAATTGATTCCAGCAAAAAACCAAAAAGAGAACAATGCCAGCCAAGCCAGCCAAGCCAGCCAGCTAGCAAGCACACAAGCAAGTGGTAGATCTTTTATCTGTATGTGCTTTCTTGTTCATTTAGACCAGCCCTGTCATATGTATGTAATGCGTCTCGCTAGTGCGGTTGTACCCCAGATTGCACAACATCGGTTTACACTTATTGGATGCATGTGTTAGCCTTGAAAGAACTGTTCACAGCAACAGTGATTAAAGATAAATAAGACTGAGAACGGAATATGGTTCGATAGCCTTCGCCCTGGGCAGACTCATGCTCACAATAACAGAATTATTTTGTTAACCTTGATATATGCTTCCCAAAGCATGAAGCCTTTAGGTTTTAGGTAGTGCCAAAATTTGGGTGGAAACGTGGTTTTATGTGAATTGTATAATAACAACACCAAAATTTGATTGCTGGTGAGAAGCTGAAAATATTTCATAGAACGGTAGAGAATCCTTAACGTATCCAGATGATGTTGCTGTGCTATGTAATTGAGTGATGAGGCTGTTGAGATCATTGGATGTACTGCAAGATCTTCTATGTCGGTTCTTTCCATTTCAGGAAGAGACGCAATGCAGAGACTCAATTTTTTTTAGTTCAAAGTGCTGCCCACAGAAGAACCGTCAACCAGCCGCAAAGTTTTGACGGTTGCTGTTGTGTCCATATTTGCAGTACCCCCAGATCTGGACATAACTTTGTACATCAAAAGTCAAAACTTTCTCACCCATATTGCTAATAGACTTTTAATTGCAGTATTGCCTTCTTGTAAAACTGGAGGTAGTAAGCCAATATAGGCCAGGAATAAAACTGACCTTCCATACAGTACAGTGTAAGATAGCCATGTAAGATGTCATTGCAAAGGGTGAACACAATCTTTGTCAGCAAAACTCATGAGAAGAGGAGGTCAGAAATGTTCCTAGAGCGTTTATAGTGGCAATTAAAGCTCCTCCTTATATCTGCATTAGAACGTATCGTCTATTTGGCCGTGTGCTCTTCATGTGATGGATACGCCGAGAGGATATGACACATTATAATATTCGCGAAGAACAAAAAATTTGCAGAGATAAGCTATAAACTGAACTTGTGCTCTTCTCATTACATAAGGGCAAGACGTTGCACTATGAATGTCGAGGGGAAGACAACTGTGAGAAAAAGGATAGCTTCGCTGCTAGGTGAACTATCATGGACTGATAGGCTTTTAACACTTATCATTATTATAAGCATTGTTGTTGGAATTGTGATTTCTGTTTATGTTCCGGATGCCAGAAGTAAGTTCGATTCAAGAGCCCAGCTGGCTGGGGTTGGAATTCCTTTGGCAGTGGGTCTAATCATCATGATGATACCACCGTTGTGTAAGGTAGAATGGGAGAACATCCATAAGATCTTGAGACAAAGGAGAGTTCGCCAGCATCTGTTAATTTCTTTGATCCTAAACTGGATTGTTTGTCCATTTGTCATGCTTGGCCTGAGTTGGATAGTTCTCTTTAACCAAGAAGAATACCGCATCGGGATAATTATGATTGGCCTTGCTCGATGTATTGCTATGGTATTGGTATGGAATGAACTCGCTGGCGGAGACAACACTTTGTGCACCATTATTGTTGTGATGAACAGTATGCTGCAAATTGTGCTATATGCTCCTTTTCAGATCTTTTTTTGCTATGTGATCACTGATACTCCGAGAACTGGTTTTGTGACATATGCAACAGTGGCAGAGAGTGTTGGAGCTTTTCTTGGTATTCCTTTTGGTCTTGGTTTACTCATAAGATTCGGTTGCCTAGCATATTTTGGCAAGCAGAAATTTCAAAAAAAAGTCCTTCCATTCATTGCTCCATGGTCCTTGATTGCACTGGTGTATACCATCATTGTGATTTTCATCACCAGAGGAAACAGCTTTATTAAAGATATCGGCCAGGCTTTCAAGTGCTTCATTCCGTTGGTTCTATATTTCCTTATAACTTGGTTCGGAACGTTTTATCTGATGAGATTTCTGTCGGCAAAGCTCTTCAACCGAGAAAAGAAAATTGGAAAGAATGAAGCAACAGAGCCCCTTTTATGTGGATGCGAGAAGTCCTCGCAAGCTGGTACGTGGAAAACGTTTTGCTCTGCTAGCTATGAAGAGACTGTAACGCAAACTTTCACTGCCGCATCGAATAACTTCGAACTCAGTTTAGCAATTGCCATTTCTATCTATGGCTCCGGATCGAAGCAATCAATTGCTGCTACGTTTGGTCCACTTATTGAAGTTCCTGTTCTTTTGGCTTTGACGATTGTTGCAAGGTTATTCAAACAAGTGTATGTTTGGAGAGACGAAGATGCTCTGGAATAAGGACAGCTGTTGGTGCATTATCTAGGAAAACTTCCCGTCTATTAATTAAGTTTATTGTGGATTATTATAGAGGATGAGATTAATGAGACTCAAGGCTGCAGATTGTTAATGTCCGTGATTTTAGAGATATCTCCAATGTTATGTATCTGCGGCAGATGGATCAGATTGTCACCAGTGCCATGATGATTGCCGACGCCATGGTTTGCATCAAGCTCAAGAACACGAGAACCGCAAGGCCTACCGCTCCCATGGATGTTTCCTTTGTCCGTGCTAGTACCTTTGTCACATACGCCGAAACCGTTTCCTCCATCCTTGTTCTTGGTATGATGTCTGTCAACTCCACTGACCTTGTCGTTGCCAACACCGATCTTTCCGCCAGAGAGATTGAGCTGGGAAGACAACGATTGCGTCAACTGTTTCCGTGCCATGAAGACTCACGCCAAGCTCTTTCTTCGTTGTACCGCAAGCTCGTCGAGATGATCACCGCAGGCACTGAGCCACAGTTCAGCATGGTGAAGTCTGCCTGTGAGGTTGCCAAAGACTATGCCATGACGGGAAAACAAGCCATTGATGTTGAGGCTCGTATTCTTGATGTGGACTGGTGCTATCTCGTTTTCAGGGAAATCAACAGTTTGATCTTTGAGGTTTTGAAGTATGAGACTGAGGCTCGTGTTAACACTTTGGATGAGCCCAATGGTAATGCCAACCGTGTGGTTCTTCTTCCTGATGACAACCCTGACAACGACGATCGTGAGGTTTTGAACGTGAACGATGAGGGCGATGCTGATGCCGACGATGTTGCAGAGGTTGATAACAATAACTTGCCAGATGAACAACCAAGACTTCCTTTGCTTCTTGATTTGGACCTTCCAGGTTTCAACGCTGTTGCCGGTGAGAATGGTGCTCGTGATGCTTCTATTGGCCGTGCCCGTCAAGGACTCCAAGAGAGATACGGCGAAGTTAACAACTTTCTCGTCACTGGTGTCTTTGACTTGCTTCTTGTTGAAGGTCGTTTCCGTCCAGCTAGTGCTCGTTTCCAGATCATGGCCCACATCCATGGAGTCATGAGACAGATCTCTTGGAATGACTTCATCATTTCACCAGATCCCAAGGTGTTGTTTGTTCCTTCCATGTTTGCTGGCTACAGAAGACACGTCGGCTCCGACACACGGTACATGAGGCCCACCATCAATCAAGGCGATGAGAGAGTCGGTACATCACTCAACCAGATAAGACTCAGGGCCAAGGCTGTTGCTGAAACCAACAGAACTGTTGTACATAACGCCACTCTTGACGCCACTACGCTTACTGTCAAGCTAACCAGCATCGCTTCCATGAACATTGCCGATCCAACACTCAACTTGAAGGAAACTGTGAGCCATGCAGATATCTATACCGCCATCACCAGACTGGAAACAAAGGTTATGGACTGTCTTTTGGAACTCTTTGGCGCTAATAGCTTGGATGAGATCTTGGGTGCTCAGAATGGGGAAGAGCTCGATTTGTTCTCATTTTTGAACAGAGACCCTGATAGGCTTGCCACAGGAGCCAGTCTCTTTGTCATTCCTAACAAGGCCGATGTTATGAGAAAGATCAGTGAGCGAATGGATGTTGAAGGGTTTGTATTTGCAGACTTCTTTGATCTTCATGAGACCATCTTGATGTACTTTTTAGCTTCTGTCCAGCTTGCCAATGGTGAGAATGCGATGCGTGGCTCTGAGCTCTACAGTGCCGATCATGGAAGACATGGCAATGTTTCAGATGGTGTGGTTTATCTGAACAGGCACCAAGTGTTTGGTATTTGCAGTTCCAGAGTCAAGTCCCGCAGAGTTGCCCAGGAGATGGCCTTTACCATGATCATGGTTCAGAACTTGAAGCTTGGTGTCCTTGTTCTTGGATATGCCGCTTTCTTGCATGGTGCTGTGTTGTACAAGTACCACAACGATGTCGCGAATGCTAATCCAGCACATGCAGAGGATCTTTACCAGCGTACGAAGCGAAGAGTGGTTTCATACAGTGTTCGTGGCTACCCAACACAGGGTACTTTTACGAGAAAGCTGGGGCTCATCATTCTGGATGCTTTGCAGTTGAATACCGAAAAGTCGTCTTATTTGGAGGTCAGACACATCTTGACACAGCTTTCTGGTTGCGGTTCTAGTTCTCGTACCATCAGACAGAGAATTGTGGAGTTGGAGCGCGAAGTTATTGCTAATCATACGAGAAGAACCAGGGAGACTTTTTATGTGGCCAACAACGATATTCCAAACGGTTTGAATGCCAATGCCATTGAGACTTTTTGGACTAGTTATATCAACTTTAAGGTTTTTGTTGATAGGGCTGCTGAGATTATCA
>JAJMLK010000319.1:0-12427 GCA_030564145.1 Williopsis takata
CAAAATGATGTTTAGTAAAATGGGGTCTACCAAATTAAACCAATTCAACCCATAAAACCAAACCAACAAACAAGCGTCCAAAAAAGGGTTTTGTGTGAAACAAGTCAGAACAAAAAACAAAAGAAGCAAAAGGCAAGACCCAAGGAGAGGAGAGAGGGGATACCAAAACTAACAATAACAAACATATCAACAACAACAACAACAACAACCTGTGATACCTGAACTTTTTGGAACTCTTTTGTTCGTGCTCTCTACTGCTTCATTTGCTGGCCTTACAAGTATACCGATAGGCCCTTTTTTTTTTTTGGTTTTTTTGGTTTTCTTTCTTCTTCTTTGTTCAAGTGACTCTATTGTTGAAAGATCAATTCTATCCTTGTTACATTGCAAACCAAGTATCAGTTATCTGCATACTCACAAACACACATAAACACATAATCAAATACCCTCTCATATTATATTCAAAACCACACATAATTATCAACAACAACATGAACTATCTCACCTTTAATTCCACGCCTTCAGGAAGGGCAAAGGGAAAGACACATATAATCATCGTTGGTGCCGGTATAATTGGCGTCTGTACCGCGTACTACTTGACAAAACATCCAGACTTTAGTGCCGAGACGCATCACATCACAATTGTGGAATCAAAGAGAGTTGCTGGTGGTGCCTCGGGTAAAGCTGGTGGACTGTTGGCTCTATGGGCATTCCCACAACAGTTAGTTCCACTCAGTTTTAAATTGCACCAGGAATTGAGCGATGAGTACAACGGAGAAGAGGAATGGGGTTACAGACGGCTCACCACGGTGTCCCTGGAGGGAAATATACAGAGTGCCCTTGAGAGGGATGACAACGACGATGAAGGTGAAGATGACAACAAGAACAACAAAGGTGAACAATACAACGAAAGTGAGACGACCAATAGGAATGCAGAGTCAATGGAGAACGTTGGTATGGGCTGCAAGGACACAGACATTGAACAAGAAACGGATGAAGAAGGACAGCCATTGCAGAAGAGACGCACAGTGACGAAGAACTCGATAATGCATCAGGATCTGCACAGCGCACCACATCTACCGACTGACCTCAACTGGATCAGGGGAGATATAATCCAGGATTGGTCCGAATTGGGTGGCGTTGACTCCACGGCACAGGTTCACCCGTACAAATTCACCAATTTCATCCTCAAGAAGACAATTGAGTCCCAAGCGGTTGAATTGATCTTGGGTAAGGTTGATGAGTTGTTGTTCTCTGATGAAACGGGCGCCGCGGTTGGTTTGCGTTACATCCCAACGAAACCCACAACAGCGAAGGAGGAGGAGGAGCGTGTTGAAATACTGGGTGACCAAATCGTGCTGTCAATGGGGCCTTGGACTTCTAAACTCTTGCCCGATTGTCCAATCTCTGGACTCAGAGCCCATTCTATCACCGTTGCGCCACATAACGGAACGGTATCACCCTATGCCATCTTTACAGAGTTGAAGATTGGAAAGGGCAAATACGTGAGCCCTGAGGTTTATGCGAGAAAGGATGAGGTGTACGTGTGCGGTGAAGGCGATACTCTTGTTAGTTTACCAGAGACGACGGATGACGTTGAAGTTATTAAGGAGAAGTGCGATCAGCTTTTCCATTACGTTAGCAAAATGAGTCCTAATTTGTCAAAAGGTCGTATCCTAAAGAGACAGGCGTGTTATTTACCGGTGTTGGACGCGCCATCGAGTTCTGGTCCGTTGATTGGCGAGACAAACGTTGAAGGATTGTACCTAGCAAGTGGACACAGTTGTTGGGGAATAAACAATGCCCCAGGAACGGGTAAAATTATGGCTGAGCTCTTGCTAGAAGGAGAGGTGCAAAGTGCAGATGTGAGTGCACTAGATCCAAGTCTTTACTTTGATGCCAGTGTACTCGCTGACGATTGAATACAAAGCCTTGTTCCCTTTATAACCACAAACAAAACAAACAAAACAAAAGAGAACAAGAACAAGAGCAAAAAAAAAGGAGAAGGATCCATATCTTTTGATGTAGTTCGCTTTTAAAACATTATACAACAACAACCAGAACAAGAAGGACGATTAGTGCCACGATCAACAGGCCAATGCAGCAGTTACTCGCGCTCTCCTGGTTTGTGCGGATGACGTGTTCCACTCTTTTGAGTCCACGCCCAATCCTTGTGCCTATTCTATCCAAATCTCCCTCTAATTCCTCCATGATGAAGGCCTGCTCTTCTAATTCTGTACCCATTGCCCTTGCCTGGTGGTGTATCGTCTGCATGGAGGCATAAACTCCATCTAGGTGCTCATCCTGCTCTTGCATCATCTCCTGCTGTTGTAGTGCGTTGAACTGAGCCGTTTCTTCATCCTCCTCAAACCGTGTAAAGGGCGTTGTCGTCGTGCTCTGCTTTTTCTGCCTCCATTGGTCCTCGAGCTGTTCGTAACCCCGTTGCAAACCTCCAACAATGGTTTCACGTTCTTCGAGGGTGCTCTTTGGGATCTTGAAGAACTCTGGATCAGCCTTACTTGACGCTATGGATTCCTTGAGGTCCTCAATGGTCTCGTGGAGCTCCTGCAGCCCGTTGTGGAAATCCGTCGTTGACTCTGCAGTGAATGTTGTGCTGTTGAGCAGATCGCTAAGTGACTTCTGTTGCTGCTGCGCATCGGCAAGCACCTCGGTGAATGGGTCCATTTTTTGTGCCTTTTTTTTTTTTGGTGTTTCTATGTATATGTTTGTCTATTGGTGGTTTTTGTGGTGGGTTTTGTTGAAGTTGTTGTCTTTTGAGTTGTTCTGGTCATTTTGTTCCCTCAAGAAATTACAAAAAAAACAAAACAAAAAACCAAAAGTACTATATATATATAACACCTCACAAAACAATAACCACAACGATTCAACAAGAAGCTTTTCTCCACCCCCACATCAATGGACTCAGAAACAAGAGATTCTACACCGGCAACTGCGCATGCATACCAAATCCCACAGGGGGCTGATCTCAACACCGGTGCCCCTACTCGCCGGTGGCTTAACGAAAAGGTTACACCAACGCTACTCGAAGGAATGAGAATGCTTGCGAAGGAAAAGCCAGAGGATCCACTGAAGGTGCTAGGCGAGTTTCTCATATCGAAGAGTTCCTAATTTGTATTATTTGTTTTTTTTTTTACCAATAGGCGTGCCATTGCTTCACAGAATATGCGTATATAGTATTACTACAGGTGGTGGAAATAAAGAAACAAACATCATTCATTTCATCTTTTTGAAAGCTGCTGCTGCTGCTCCACCGGCAAACATCCTGTTTTGCTGTTGTACTTGTTTTGCAGTACGTGGTTTTACAGAGGTCTTAGCGGTGTTTGTTGTACTCTGTGTTGCTGTTGTTGTTGTTGTTGCTGTTGTTGACGTTGTTGTACTCTTTGCGGTACTAACGGTCCTTGTGGATGTTGCACTGGCGTCATTTACACCACCAGTGCTGGTGGTACTTTCTTTTCTGTTTCTAATATGCTTTTCCTTCATCAACTGTTTCGTCTTCATTAAAGCTTCAACCCATCCCAACTCTTGACCAATGGAAAAGGTATTCTTCACCTTGTTGACCAATGGAGACAAGAAGATCAGCCGGTCCTTAGCAATCAATTCCAAGATCAAATAACCAGAATGTTCAACTTCGTCAAACTCGTAGTCATACATTGCAAATGCAACATCTGTCAAATCAATGACAATGTCCACAATTGTTTGCAACTTTCCCTCTTGGAACAAGATTAGGTTGCCAGAATCTGTGATTGCAAGACCATGCATCCTGAGATTGGAGTGTAAAATGGACTGGTTTGAATTGATTATTTTGTGAATAGTCAAATCATCGAGGCCAACTTTTGTTCTTGCTGGCTTCACCTCAGAGTACTTCAACTCTGACAGATGGATCAGATCTAACTTGATGATCTTCTCATCTGCTTGTAGTACTGAAGTGATAGCCTCCGAGACGGAAGTGGACATATTCGGTGATGACACTTTTGGTAGGGGGATACTTGGGGCTTTCCCGTTGGTGATTCCACTTGGTTTTTGTGTTTTTGGTGAGCTCGCTATTGGAGAGTTGGACTGTTTCTTTGCCTGCTCTATAACATGTGTCGATATCTTGGGCATTGGCAATGGTTGTGGTTTTGCTGGTGGCTCTAAATGTGGTTTTGCTGGTGCCTTCGCTGGTAAATTTGCTTGTGCAGTCCCGTTCAAATGTGCCAATGGTCTCAAAGGATGCTGATTCAATGGTTTATCCTTTTGAGTGACATTTGAAGTTGTACCATTCGTTTGCTGTACAGATTGTACCTGTCTGTTGACAGAATTTGGTTGTACCTGGAGTGCTGGTTGAAGTGGTCTACCAGGAGATTTTACAACAGATGGCACAGTCTGTGACTTCACAGGACTCTGCGGACTTTTGGCTGTCGGTATGATAGGCCTTTGAAGTTTCTGCATTTGAGGCGGCTGTCTGCTACCATTCATCATCGGTGGCTTGGACTGTTGTTTCATCTGCGCTCTCGTCTGTGGCGGTGGTAGCGATCTCTGTGGGGATGGAATATTTTGCTGCATTGCCATAGGAGCTCTTGGTTGTCTCTGTGGTGAAATTGGTTGGTTTGATCCATTTGTCATTGCGCTGAATGGTCTTGCTTCTAATCCATTATACGATACATTGTCGTTTCGGATCTGGTTTATGGTGTTGTTGAGCAATTGCTTCTTCACAGCACCCGCTGGTTGTTTCTTAATACGCATTTGACCCAGGTTTTGAGTCAACTGCTCTATTCTAGGGTTGTACGGTTCCATCTTTGGTGGTGATACGCCCCATATCTGAGACTTGTTCTCCCACTGAAGGCCGCTAAACCATGGATGTTGTTTCAGTTGGCTGATCGTCAGTCTCGCCTGTGGGTCCAATCTTAGCAGGTTCGAGACAATATCTTTGATCAACTCAGGAATGAAGAAGTTGGGCCATTTGTACTCTAAATTGACAATCTTCTCAAATGTGAGGTATTCAGTTGTTCCCTTAAAAGGCGGTAGACCGACAATAAATTGATAAAGGATACACCCCAAGGCCCAAAGGTCAGATTCAAACCCTGACTTATTGTTCTTCAGCAACTCTGGAGACACGTACTCTGCCGTTCCCACGAACGAAGACTTCTTCTCTTCATTTCCTTGCAAGTCCTCAGGGGAATCGATGATCTTTGCAGCTCCGAAATCTGTCAGCATGAGTTTCATATCGCCATTCACTAGGATATTCTCCGGCTTCAAATCTCTATGAATGACTCCCTTTGAGTGCATGAACTCCACTGCGTCTATTAACTGGGCCATGTAGTACTTGGAACAACCCTCACTAAGTGACCCATATTTCCTGATGAGCGTCAACAATTCACCATACTCAGCAAGATCAATAACAAAATACAACGAGTTCTCATCTTGGAAAGTGTAGTACAGAGTCACGATACCTGCATGTCTCCCTAGTCTGTTGAGTGTCGATTTTTCGATATTCACGTATTTGATCTTCTTCTCCTTGACTATGTGTTTCTTCGAAAGGATCTTTATCGCGTACACCTTTCGGGAGGACACCTCCACCGCTTTGAACACCTGTGAATAAGAGCCCTCGCCCAGCCTGCTGCCGAACTGGAAGTCTTCAACGCCCTTCTTGTTGGACATCGCGTGCTTTCACCGGCTCTAAATAGCTTCTCAAAGTGAACGGATCAGCCAGCCAACTTTACGTCTTCAGGCGGTGTTCTGAAAACCCCGATTTGATGTGTGGCCCGTATGAAATTTCGAGGGTGTCTTTGGTTATAAAAAAAGAATAGAGCTGTGTTATAACATTTTGGGGGAGAGAGAGAGCAGTAGGGTTTGTAGTGATAATCTAGAGTTGTTCTACGTATGATATATACAGTTGTGCGAGTATAGAAATCTTAATTCCCGCTTTATATGCCTAGTGGTTGTTTTTGTTGTAGTGTAATTGGTGTGCTACTCTTTCGGAGATGATCCCTATGAGGTAATGGTGTGCCATACCTCTGTGAAACGGCCACATATTAGAAGAGCTGTTTTTGGCCAACTTTGGAGCAGTCTGAACAGTTGGAAGTAATTCAGGGATCTTTTCCTTGGTATTTGTCTCTCAATTGGTGGCGTCAATTTCCCTCATCATTCCTTATCGACCGTACTCTTTCATTAATTCTTTCAAAGTACCACCTGCCTGCCACCATCCTCAGTCAATCTTTCTCTCACTTCTAATAAACACTACTGAGATGTAAGTCCCTATAACAGTCCAACCAACAACCAACAGCAGCAATGGCAGCTTCACTGCCCACTCTGGCGGGGGGAAGCACCCATGAACCCACTCAGCTTCTATAAAGGGCTGACCGTGTTAGTTCTTGAAATTGAAACTTGTGAAGAAAAAAAAAGACGACTTACAAGAAGAAATACCCATGCTGTGTAGTAGGCGAATGCCAGTGTCAACGGAATGAGCATCGGTGGTGGTTGAAACGGTTTGTGTGAGGGGAGTTCCCATTTGCTGACTTATTGAGCCGTGATCGGCCAATGGCCGGCGCGGCAAGTGTAAAAAATCCCTTCTTCCAGTCAGCAAACTTCCCCTTTAACACACAGCAACAACGACAATTAGTTGAGCCAATTGAACCACAATGTTTGCCGTCCGCACCCTCAGAACCTCCGTGAGAGCTCCATTGCTTGCCAGAACCAAGGTCACTTTGCCAGACTTGGACTACGACTACGCTGCCCTCGAGCCATATATCTCTGGTCAGATCAATGAGTTGCATCACAAGAAGCACCATCAGACCTATGTTAACGGTTACAACACTGCCATTGAGCAGCACGCTGAGGCCCAGCATGCCGGTGATGTCCTCAAGACCATTGAGTTGCAGAAGGCCATCAACTTCCACGGTGGTGGTTACAGAAACCACAACTTGTTCTGGAAGAACCTTGCTCCCCACAAGCAGGGTGGTGGTGAGTTGCCAAGCGGTGCTCTTGCCGATGCTGTCACCAAGGAGTATGGTTCTTTTGACAAGCTGATCTCCTTGACCAACACCAAGTTGGCTGGTATCCAGGGTTCAGGCTGGGCTTGGATTGTCAAGAACAACGAGAATGGTGCCATCGAGGTTGTCCAAACTGCCAACCAGGACACTGTCGGCTCTAACTATACCCCATTGGTTGCCATTGACGCCTGGGAGCACGCTTATTACTTGCAGTACCAGAACGTCAAGGTTGACTACTTCAAGTCCATCTGGAACGTTATCAACTGGGCTGAGGCTGAGAAGAGATACACTGCCTAAGTGTTTGAATATATACATATATGCGATACTGAATATTCTAATTTGTTGTAAAGTATTTGTATAAGTACTATCCTATCTACTTCATCAGAGGTGCAAATGCAAATGCCGGCCTCTCATTTAATGCTCCATCGAAAGGCCAAATTGGGAAAGGTTGTGAAGCGAGCGACCGCACCAAAAAATTTATTTGTTCGATGGGCCAATGAATATAAGTGTTGAACTGTGACATTACGAGGCTATCAAAGATGTCTGAGCTCCATGAGTTGTGTCATTTGACTACTCGTCCTATTGATGAGAAGTATCTCGAAAAACTGCAGTATTTTCTTTCAAATGGTATCCCTGCAACGTACACCGTTGAGGAGTGCACAAACTACTTAAACGGTAAAGAGGATGAAGAGGTGGAATCGACAACCACTCCGTTACATTTGATCTGCCGCTCTATTCCTTCAGATTTGACTGAAGATGAGAAAACTGTAGCATTGGCAATGATCGAGGAGTTGTTCAGCTGGGGTGCTGGCTGGAATCTGATCGATCTTGAGGACAAGACACCAGGTGATGTATTGTTTGATAGAGGTTTGCATAACTCAGAGTTTTATCAAAAGATCGTTGATGCCGGTGTCAGAGCTGAGCTGCTGTTGAGAAAGATCAACGATAACATTGAGTTCTTGAGTGATGGAGAGTTTGAAGAGCAACAACAGGAAGCACAATTAGCAGAAGAACCAGAACCAGAACCAACAGAGGAAGACCTCGTCAAACAGAAACAGTACGCCGAGAAGTTGAAGCAGATCAAGGAAGAGCTTATTAACGACCCTGCCAACACTCAGTCCACATATCTAAAGACCAAGTTGGAATACCGTGATGGTGCGCTGATCACAAAGGATAACAAGGATGGTGTCATGATGGACTGGGAGCACGAATTGATGAAGGCCGGCAGTGACACAATCTTCTCCGCCGTGGATGACTTCAAGGTGAACCCAGATAACTATGACGCTGGTGACTTTGAGGATGTTACCGTCCTAAACATCGGTTTTGGATTGGGCATCATCGATACGATGATCCAAGAGAAGAAGCCAACTATGCATTACATCTGTGAAGCCCATCCGGATGTCATTGCCAAACTCAGGGCAGATGGATGGTTTGATAAGCCAAATGTCAAAGTACTAGTGGGAAGATGGCAAGATACACTGCCTGAACTTCTCAATCAAGGAGTGTTCTTCAACGGTATCTACTACGATACGTATTCCGAGCACTATAGTGATATGTTGGATCTCTACGATTTGATCGTTGGTCTGTTGAAACCAAGCGGAGTCTTTTCGTTCTTTAACGGATTAGGTGCTGACAGACAAGTCATCTATGACGTTTATAAAAAGATTGTGGAGATTGACATGAACAACTATGGTCTGAACGTCAAGTACACAGAGTTGAACACTCCAAAGACCACGAGTGAGGAGTTTGATTCCAAGGAGGAGAGTGAGTGGAATGATATCAAGAGAGCATATTGGAGATGCAAGACATATTACCACCCAGAGATAAAGTTCCTAGATTGATGTGTAAAGTGCTGATATTCTTTCGCAAACAAACGTTGAGTAATGAGGAGTTGTTGTAGATTGTGAGTGTTTTAACGTTCAGCCTTGAAACGGTCAAGAGTTCCATCAACATTGACAGCAACATCTTTTGGTTGATTGGAATGGGGTGAGTGGTATAGTGCACCCTTGAAACTCTACGTATGAAGTACTTGACGTAATCCACCGTTAAGATGGTGTAATCCGGCTGCGTGGAATCCAAGGACCTGTTCAACCTCATGTCAAGATGATTCTCAAAAGGAGCACAAACATCACCTCTGGGAATCATGTAGAACCCATAATGGCGATCGCTCACCAACAGGTAGTTTTTCTCTGTGATTTTCAACTGCTTCAGTCTCCATATCTCACTAACCGCTTCAGATACTGCATTGTCGTAAATCACAGCGTCAACGTGGATAACCTTGATGTACCGCCTTAAAGATTCTAAGCGGCATAAAAACCTCAGCACAGACAACACCCCAGAGATAACCGTTTCACGTCTCTCTAAAATGTGCAGCGGAGTCAGGTGCAACTCCTGGCGCTCGTTCAACAACAGAACAACGACATAAACCTGTGAGTACAACCTATCATACAGCATTTCCTTCCATTTGGAGCAAACTTGTGCCGCTGAAAGGCAGTCGCTTATTGCCAAGCTATGGAGCACACGGAGTCCCACCTCAAACGGAAGATTTTCTAACATTATTAACTATCGATGTCTGATATGTGTTGTGATGCCTTCCCTTCGAAAAAAAACGAAAGGAGCAATGTGGGTAAGATTTCTACTCCTCCCTCCTCCCTCCTCCCTTATCCCTTATCCTCTATTCCTTTTTGACACAAAACCGGCGTTTGGGCCTTTGTGTTTCGGATTGCTCAACCCATTTGCGCTCGGGGAGGGGGAGATCGGCAGCAGCCAATGCAGCCATTGCGTCAAAGCAATTGGCTGCACCTTGCTATTCACGCAGAGCTCTTCTTATCTTTCCCCTATCGGACTACACACACACACGCAGCAGCAACAAACCCCATTGACCAGCATTCATTGGATATGAGCAATAGCCTTCCCAATGCAGCAAATAGTTGTTGCCCAAATTAACGTATTTTTACAGTTTTGCTCACAGAGAACAACGTTCCCACAGCCCAACAAGAACCATATAAAAGGGGAAGTACATGGACAAAAATATCGTTGGCATTCATTGCTTCTACGCATTGGAAGATACATATACAATCTCAAAGCGCTCTAAAACCACACAAAAATTTGAAACAAGTCTCACAAAATAAAAAAAAAAAAAAAAAAACATGAAGCTCACCGCCGTTGCCATCGCTGCCCTTTCCTCTGTCGCCTCTGCTGCTGACAATGCCTCTAATACAACCTCTTCTGGTTTGGCCAATGTGAACGTTGTGAGTACCGGCATTGTCGCTGGTGTTGCTGCTGCCGTTATTGCTCTTTTGATCTAATTTTTTGGAGAAGAGTGGTTGCAGCTATGTCAAATGGTTGAACCAACAATCTTTTCTGTTTTAATAATACCTTATATGTGTGTGTGAGTTTTTTCCCCCACCTTTTTTTTTTATCTCCATTGTAGGTAGCACACACATATCCATATACCATCAATCTACAAGATGCCATTAGAATACAAATTCATTACCTATAAACCAAATTACGAAAACCCAAAGACTCCAACCCAAACCAATGCAGTAATTAGTACCTCTTTTAACAGAACAAAAAACCAGAGAGAAAGAAAAAAGAAAGAAAACTTGAAGTTCTATCTTCATTGTCATATCAATCCATCCCCAACCATAATAACGCCTCAAGCATAGTAACCTTGGGTCACTATTGGACGGAAAGACATCGACTGTTCAACATCCAGAGAAAATGCATCGTTGTTGTCATAGTCGTTCATAAAGGGTTGATGGTTGAACTGCACACCAGACACACCTAGCAGTGACTTGTTGCGACTCAACTCATCGGATAGCCTGATAGAGTCTTGACCGTTGAACTGTTGGTGTGGTAGAGCGGGGGACTCGCCACTCGTTGATGGGGAATCGTTGGAATGAGAAGAGACTGGGCTGATTTGAATGCCACCAGTGATTGGATATTCATAATTCTTCTTTCTAGAGTTCTTTACGCGTCCGGTATAACCTTTAGGAAGGCCCTCGCATTCGCCGCTTTCAATGTGTTTTTCAACCCATTCCTCGTTAGAGTCGTAGTGCTTGTTACAAGAAGCACACTTACCGCCAGTGGAGGCACGGTCTTGTGAACGGGTTCCTGAAGGATACTTAAAGTGACGAGCCTTGAGATGGGTCTTGTAGGTGTCACGTCTTGAAAAGCCACCCGTTGGATGGCACTTCATCTCAGAGTGTTCCTCGTAAAATGGGCACTCATACGCCTTTGTGATTGCGTGCTTCTTGATGTGACGGGTCAAATAACCTCTAATACGGAACTCAGCGCCGCAAAAGTCACAGTTGTAAGTCTTTTGGCCCTTGCCCTTGTCGGTTCCAGACAAGGTCTCATCTCCTTCTTCTTCTTCCTCCTCCTCCTCTTCCTCCTCGTCATCTTCTCCGTCGTAACCGCCATGGTGTTTACCCAAATCAAAGAACTCTGGGTTTGGCAAGTCAGAATCGATAGAGTGCGTTGGGGATTCGAGGTATGAAGAAGCAGTGTTGTTGCTCTTCTTCAAGTTGCTATTCATCATCAGAGGTGAAGGAGAGTCATTCGTCATAAAAGTCATCGGCGAGAACCTTGAACCTCCAGTGGACATGAATGGAGATGTGATGCTGCTAAACGTCTCCGACGCCTGTCTCGAGTCAACACCGTGGTTTAACTTCCAGTTGATCGAGCCATCTGCATTCTCAACTTTCACAAGCGACTCATGTCCATTCGTGGAGCATGCAACAGCGCTAGATTTTGAAAGCTTTTCATTGTCCATGACAATCTTTGAAGGGAAGAGACCCTTTGATTCTGGCTTCGAAAACACCTCGGCCTTGTGTTCAACCTTCTTCGGGAGGATGTGGTCAAAGAAGTTGAGATTCTTGACATAGCTTAGGAAGCCTGCAACGAGTGCATTCACCTTCAGCTTATGCTCATCCTCACAGTGCAACTTTGCTAAACTCAGCATCGTTGGGTGATTGTTCTATTGGTTAGATATCTATGTTGTGTATAGATAGAGATACAGAGATAGGGATGGTATGGCCTATGCGCTTTGTTGTGTCTCAGCGGGCTCCTGTTTGTGTGTCTCTGTCGCTCTGTTTTTGTTTTTATAATTCCACGAGGCGGCTGCTTCTTTCAAATGTGTAAACTTGTGTGTGCGTCGGATGTGTGTGTGTGTGTGTGTGTGTGTGTGTGTGTGTGTGTGTAAGTCTGTTTAAGCAGGTACTACCCTGTTATTATCTTTGTTGTTGTGTTTGCGTGTTTGCGTGTGGGTGGGTGTGGGTGTGATGTTTGGCGTTCACCAATATAAAGGGGGTAAAGAGGAGGAGAGGGGGGGGGGGGAGTTTTTAGAGAAATGGTTGGATGTGGCGATCTTTTTGGACCTCCTTTTTTTTTTGCGTCTCTTTTGTCTCCGCCGGAAGAAAAAAAAAAAAAAAAAAAAA
>JAJMLK010000320.1:0-12409 GCA_030564145.1 Williopsis takata
GTTATTCCGCATTGTTCGGGATTTTTTCGGTTTATTCGAAGTAGCCTTCTGGAGAGAATTTCCAAACAAAATATTAAACCTATTTTCTGGAAAAAAGCATTAAAAATCAACAGGAAATGGATAATAAATTCCAAAACAAATATTGTAGAACAAGTCTGAAGTCCATAGCATCATTAGATAAATAGATATACATCATTATGTATTTCGAATAAATCAGGGGGGTCAAACCTTGATTCGTTTTTTTCGAATACGAATCGAATACGAATAATATTCGATTCGTGCCCATCCCTATGTTCTTTCTACTGTGAATGGACTTTGAACATTATGAATCAGTTTCTCTTTCCTTAAAGATAGTAAACTCTTTCGTTTAGAAACCAAGAAAGGTATTGCGTATCAAATATTCCACAAGAGAAGTCACGATTTGAGATTTTAAAGCCTTAACATCTTGCCTGCTGGAGTGGTAGTAGATAAACACTAGCACCTCTAATTGGCTTCTTAGAAGAGAAAATAGAGCTTACTAACAGGTTATAGAAAGTTACAACGATGCACACCATACACATTAAGACAGTCCCCGATATGATCTCAAGAAACAAATTCAAAAAAAATTAAAAGCTCCGCGACGGGGAATCGAACCCCGGTCTACCGCGCGACAAGCGGTAATTCTAGCCACTAAACTATCACGGATTTTCTTGTTTTTGTAAGAGTTCGTGTCCAAAGGATGATGACATAAATATGCCAACTAGAGAGAGAGCGACAAATCCCTGCTCTGAGTCTTGAGGGACTATCCAAAGCTTCCTGTACGAGCTTATACCAAAGATTATGTCTTCTAAATTACGTGTAATATTGTGTGTCTTCTATAAACTAGTTCTTGCTTCTTGACACGAAGCATTAAAGTTTTCTTCGACATTCGTCCAGGGTCTGAGTCACCCGGACATCCTAACTAGCCCCTTGATTACATCAGCAAGCTATCCAAGAGGTTGGCTTCTACCTCTCGCAGTTTTTTTCCAGGTGTTTTCATAATCTACTATATCTAGAGTTATGAAGCCCAGACAATACTTACGTAATACAGAGTATGCTCACATTGAAGGAGAGATGGGAGTGTTGAATAAGCAGTAGTACAGGATTGTTGAAACAATAAAAGGGGTAACAATGCCGAGTTCCACATAGCTGCTTAGCAGGATGGCATATTCAGATATCTTCTTTGGTTAATAACTACACAATAACGTGAACCGGAGTTTCGTCGTGACATTGAGAGCTGCAAGCGAGAAAAACTGTACTGTCGTCTGTTGCACAGCTTTTCCCCTTGACGTTTTAATTGGTTGCTTCCTCTATACTCAACGTTAATCGTTGAGAGTTACGGATCATTCCGTATGTTAATATAGTGAGATATTTCTTTGTGGCGAGATAGTCCTCCCACAGCTGCTCTGAATTTACAGGCACGAGAAGAAAAGTTCCAAAATGGGGTCAACTGACAATTCCTTTGTAATTTTCTCCACGGGCTTTGGGCCGAAGCGCTGTAGGTTGGTTCTTCTTTCCATCGGCAGGCCGGTACGACGGCGTTTACTTCACAAGGTAGAACAAACATTCGTTGGATTTCGGAGATGCGTTATTACATTGCAGGTGCGTGTGACAACGAGGGTTTGTATTTAACAAGAGACGTTTCCCACATATGCCTTGCCTCATTCTTCGAACCTACTATGAACTAAGAGTCAACAGAGCGGTTTCAATTACCACGTCACAGCAAACTAACCGCATCCTCTAACAACGAGTGACAAGATAGAAAGGTTGAAGCAAGACCCAGAATTACAGGTCGTTGTTTGCAGAAAAATTCATCGAAAAAGATGGAACAAATAGATTTGATCAGCAGTCCCACGATTAATCATCTCAGTAGTTTGTTGTGCCCTTGCGCTCTTCCTCATTGCATTGGATCAAACAATCATCTTTACCATCTTGGCCTAAGTCTGAAACAAATGGGATGATTACGACAAGGTGTCATGGATTACCACAGGTTACATGTTAACCATGGCAATATTTTTACAGATATGGGGTAACAACAAGCTGAATGATGTTTTGATTATTCATGCATCTTCTTTTGAAGGTCTTGACCCTGCCATAATTATGAAGGCTACTGCTTTGCCACAGCTGATCAAGAAACTACCAAAGCCTGCCCAGGTTATCATTTATGATCGCGCGATGATCTCCTTCAGAGCTGTCTTCTACTTCTGTACCAGAGTCTTCTGTTTTACACTCGTCGTTCCATTCTTCTACTCATCTAAACGTTTGCCAGCGGATGAAGATGTTGAGACGAGAGGGGGTTACCAAAAGGAAGAAACAGATAACAGTAATAACGAGAATGAACGATAAGCGTATGTGGCAGCTAGATGAGCGGGATACAACCAAGGCTGACGACTTTGAGCCTGTTAAGTGGACATATATAATCACATAGGCTAATTGATATGGAGATTCCGTTCCTTTGAGATCATTATAACTCTTGAAAGGGAAATAACGAAGGAGCGGTATTCGAAATCCACCAATGTCTTTTCTAATGCTCTATCAAAAACAGTTCTGCACCTCGTGTAGTGATGGGGGGAAAACGCGAAATACGCGCGAAACAAAAACTGCGACGCGTCAGAAAGTTATGGCCTTGATCGTCAAAAACAACAGTAGGACTGAGGTCATTTACTACTATTAACAAAGGACGTACGCAGAGTAATGTCCATCGAAGAAGAGCTTATTACACAGTTTGGTGCGTCAATCAACAAACCAGAACTAATCCAGCAGGTCGATCAAATCGCAAAAGTGTTCTCCATGTCCGTGGAGGACGTGTATATCAATTGGGAATCTTTCGTCGTCACAAAGCATGAAGGAGTTAAGTTGGATTACTCAGTAGAGAATCTAAACAGCTTACAGCAATATATCCAGGAAAAGCTGGAGAAAAAGCGCACAAATGTTCCAAGTACAATCAAATCCCGGAAGATTGTGAACTTTGGTAGTGGCTCCTCGTCACCTTTCACACCATTAGTGAAGAGAAAGAAACTGGAACCATCATCTAGGGAGTTGATTTCCCCATCAAAACACGTCTCTCCAGTGAAGGAATTACCAATGAAGGACTCTCCCCTTAAAGATACACCTTCCAAAGTGCCATCCAATGAGATCATTGAATCCTTGAACGGACAACTACCAATTGTTAAATTTACCGATTTGGAGAACAAGGTCAAGATCAGCGCCAATTTTGAACCGAAGAAATATTCATTTCGTACAATGAGACAGAAACTTCTAGAAGCAGCTGATGTCTTGGACGAGCAGATTGACATGATGGCCCAAGTCGTCCAGGAGCAGCTCGGATTCCAGTTCGCCAATCCATGTATCATCTCACAAGATGAAATTATCACAATGGGTAGAATTGTCCCTGATAATGCTCAATACAATGAAGGTGATGCATTGAATGGCGAGAGTTTAGCATTGGAATGCTCAAGAATGGGCGGTATTGGTAAAAGAATCCCTCTTGATTTGAGCGTGCTGGACAAGTATTCTCTCTTCCCAGGCCAAATCGTGTGCCTCAAGGGTAAGAACCCAAGCGGGGAAGTGTTTAAAGTGCATGAAGTTGTGGAGCTGCCCTCTTTAGGATCACCTGTGAGTTCCACTGAGGAGTTGGGCGACGATGTTAAATTGATGGTTGTCAGTGGTCCTTATACGTCGATTGAATCTCTGGAATTTTCACCACTTGAGGAATTGGTGTCAAAGATTAACAATGAGTACATGCCACATGTTGTGATAATGTTTGGCCCATTTATTGATATCACACACCCTTCTGTTGCTAATGGTATGCACATGGAAATCGAGGTTGATGGTAGAAGAGTGAAACCTAACACACTGGACGACATCTTCAAGCTTATTGTTACTCCAATCTTGAAAAAGATCAATCCTTTGATTCAACTGATTCTTATCCCTTCGTTGAAGGACTCCACAATTAAACATGCTGCATATCCACAAGACTCATTTGATAGAAAACTACTCCAGTTGGGCAAGAACATCAAATCTTTCCCAAATCCATCAATGTTTCAAATCAACGAGATTAATATTGGTGTCTCACATAACGACATATTCAAGGACTTGAAAGATATCTCCAAAAACTCCAACGAGAACAGATTCGAACGTCTGAGTAACCATGTCATCGAACAAAGAAGATTTTATCCATTGTTCCCTGGTGTTTCAAAGAATATAGGCAAGGACGTTTTACCAGGCTCTCAATTGGATGCTCCTTACTTGGGATTGACTGAGTTCAATATTGTCCCAGATATTTTGATTATCCCATCAGAGCTAAGGTTCTTTGCCAAAGTTGCGAAGAATGTCGTGGTGATAAACCCAGGTTCTTTGATGAAGTTCAACTCGAAGGGCTCCATTGTGAATATCTCTATCAAGAAAGGTGATTTGAACGAGCTCACAAAGGTAGACGGTGGCTTGTACCTAAACGACGCGTGGAAAAGAACTAGGGTAGATATTATTAAGGCATGAAACAACAATACAAGAATGTTCATATGGTACAATAGAAAAGAATATATAAAAGCACTGTAACAATTTTTCATGATCACTTTTTTGGAGAGTGATGATGCTTGATTGTCTTCTTGACCTTTGAAAACAACCCCTTTGATTTTCTATGCGAATCAAGAGATTCCTCATTTTCAGCGGAGTTGAGAGACTCATCAGATGGCGGAACAACCTTTAGGCCATCCAATGGCTGTTGATCTTTCAATTCTTTCAATTCCTTCACAGCTTGACTATCCTGGGTAGCAGCAGCGAGTTCAACAGGAGAAGCGGCTATCGCAGAAGGTGTTGGTGTACTGGTGTCAATATTAGCAGCAGTAGCACTTTCAACGAATGGAGAAGTGGAGGAAACATCATCGGGACTTCGTGCACTGACTGGGGTAGTTGATTTCTCAGGAGAGGAGCCCATTAACTTTTTCTCGAAATCAGGCGGAAGAGTCGCACCAGCAAGAGAACCACGAGAAGATGGCGATGGCGAAAGCTCACCCACTGGAACGTTAAGCACAGCCTTTGTAGAGGGAGCTACAGATGAAGTTTCGGATTTGATAAATGAAGGAGGCACTGGTGTCTTTGGAAGTGACTTGGAGGCGACCGTTGAGGAGGTTTCATACTTGTTGAACCCAGTAGTTACCTTTGGGACAATCGCATCCGTCTCACTATCTTCATCAATAGACGGAGTGGATTGAAGGAAAGCGTTGACATAGCTCTGACGGAGTGCCACTTCATCCTTCTTATTCTTCAGTTCGACTTCGTCGTCTCTGTTGGAGTAAACAGCACTGATGGCGTAGTTCAGAACAAGACCAATATTCTCGATAATCAGAACTGTGACAAATACTTTACCCCATGGAAGGGAGCCGACACCATTGGTATGTACATCAATATGTTGTTTGAACATAAGTGTGACCAATGGACTAATCACGTTACCCAATAGGACCAAGAGTTTGAAAGTGCCATTCCACGGCTTCATGGAGGCCGTACGTGGAATTGGTCTGGTGGATTCAAATAACAACTTCTCCAAGTCTCCTCTGATCTCGATCCAGTTGAATACAAGACAGATGGCTGGAGCAAGTGAGAACACTGGTGTGAACATAGAGAGGAGACCAAATTGCAAAGCAAGCTCTCTGTATTCTGTATTTGTGTCAAAGTGAGGCATTTGCAATTGTTGAACAATGTTGGATGAGGAGATGTCCTTGAGCTGAGTCCTCTTGGAATACTCCTTGTACAATCTAAGCGCCACTGGAAGGATGTTTTCCATGATGATAGAGACCACCTGAGCAGTAAGAATAAAGTAACTAAACTGGTTCACCAATCTCTCGCCGTTGACATGATACGAGGAGCAAATTGGAAAGTTGAAAGAGTAGGTATGGACCAAAGGAAGATATGAGTTGAACCAGTAGTTGCCAAATGGCAAATAGAAAAGTGAAGTTAGCAACAGAGGGACATATGAAGACAAGAAATTGTAGAGGTATAGTTTCTCAACCTTGGACTGCTGTTTGGCTGATTCATTGATGTGACCTTCTTCTTCGACATACTTGTTGATGAAGGACTCATACACACCCGTAATGAATGGGGTACCGCCAACTATGAGTACAGTTGGTACGAGGCCTAGGATCGCTTTGCCAGAACCTTGGTACAGTTCAGTCAACAAGATCTCGACAAAGAAACAGGCAACTTGGTACGAAACGAGCAGCAAGAGAGCACAGATCATAGTCGGAAAGAATCTGATCTTCTTAAGAGTGGTGGTGCTCTTATTCTCAATATCTTGGTCTTCGGTTGAGTTCCATTGTACTTTAATAACTCTCTCCCTTCTGTTCCAAGAATGGATGAATAGCATACTCCAGATACAGTTAAAGAGACAGTAGAACAATGAAAATCTTCCAAGGACAAAATGGCTAATGATACCGAAAATGGCTGGGTAGTGAAGCCATTTGTAGTAAAATCTGAGGAACTCAAAGTACAAGGCAACGTTGTCACCACCAAGCCTTCTAATTTTGAGGACATCTTCAGTGGTGAAAGAAAGTTTCAAAGAGTTTCTGAATAAAGCCTTGTTTTCATCATAGTCCCATTGAGGCGAGATCTTGGATATAGTTTCCATAGGCAAGTCCTTGAGAAGGTAGTCGTAGATCGACGAGGTTCTATCATTATTTGATAGTGGCTCATCGTTGAAGGAGTTTTCCTGAGCATTGAGATACTTTTGAACATTGAATTGTCTGGTCAATTGGGCAATCTTTGCGCTAGATAATGTGAGGAACAACAAAACCTGAGAACCATAACCCGGCTTGGTATTAAAGCTGAAGCCTTTCGATTTAAGCTCATTAGACAACTCGGCGAGTGCCGAGTCATCCTTAAGCAGTACGACCAAATCGGAAGACATTTGGATTAAATTGAGGCCAATTGGTTATTTGGAGAGCAGTATGTACTCTTTAAGATGAATTGATCAATTTGTTCTTGTGACAAGTTGTCTACTGAACGTTGCTGAAATATGAAATTTGTCCCTTGCGGTTGTGTGCTTACCGTGTCGGCTAAAGAGGGGGGCGCTGCCTATAATGAGCGATGAGGCGGATTGTGAACATTAGAAGCAGGGAAATGGCGGGTATTCATTAGATATTTGCATTTGTAGTCTGTTTTATCGATTGGCATTGATTATGGTGCTATGTAGTTCCCCTCCCTCTCGTTCTATTTTGTCACTGACACATGGCACCACCCCATTAATTGCGCTAAATACGCGAGGCTTTGAAGGAAAAGCTCTGATCGCAGACCACAAGCATCGTCAGCAGCCCAAGGGTCCATGAAAGAACACCTCAAACAGCTTTTAAAAATGGCATACACTGCAGAGAGACAAACGGAGCTGTTCAACAACTATACACATATTCTTTCATCCATCAGCGAGTGCCCAAAGCCACTCGGAAACAAAGTGGAGCTCATCTGTGTGTCCAAGATTAAGCCGGCCAGCGACATCAAGGCACTATATGACAAGGGAATACGCCACTTTGGCGAGAACTATGTGCAAGAGCTTATCGCAAAGTCAAAGGAACTTCCATCGGACATCCATTGGCATTTTATTGGTGGCCTCCAGACGAACAAGTGTAAGGATCTTTCAAAGATTCCTAATCTGTGGAGTGTCGAGACAGTGGACTCCTTGAAGAAGTGCAAGAAGCTTGAAGAGTGCCGTGGTTCCGAAGGTGGTCCCGTGCTAAAACTTTTCCTCCAAATCAACACCTCTGGTGAAGATCAAAAGTCTGGATTGAGCCCACAGAGCGAAGAGATCTTTGAGATTATCCAGTACTTGCAACAGTGCAAGAACGTTGAATACAAAGGTTTGATGACTATTGGCTCCTTTGACCATTCTCATACAGCCAGCGAGGAGAACCCAGATTTCACCGTGCTATACAACTTGAAGAAGGAGGTTGATGCCAAGTTTGGTGTTGTCAGCGAGTTGTCAATGGGAATGTCAGCAGACTATCAACAAGCCATCAAGCAAGGAACAAACTACGTAAGAGTCGGCACTGACATCTTTGGCGTAAGAAACTAATTAGTATAAATAAAACCTTTGATATATGACTATTATCCTCTATTCTTATACTCGAAGTGATCTTTAAACAACTCGATCAATAACGAACTCAACTGAGCATTTGTAGATCTCACGGTAAGTTCGACACCTTCGTTGAACTTCAACTTCAAAAGCACACCAAACTTTCCACCAACAGTGTTCATGATACCACTTGCAAAGATCCATGGTCCTTGCTCGATCACACTAAAACCAATTTTCTCCATGAGTCTGAACAGTACATCCTGCGTTGTGCTGCATGGGATGAGATCGTGGGTCTCCAAATTTGACAGTTTCTTCCAATGGTTTAACCAAATAGGCAATGCCAATTCCGAAGCCGAAATGAAGTTTGTTAGGAATATTGGCAGCTTGAGAACAATTCTGTTGAACCCACCGGATGAGAATTGGATGTTCACATTAGGAATGCAAGATTTGGAGAATGGTTGTCTTAGAGTCACATCCATCACCATGCTCGTTTTCTCACCGATTTGCAGATCATGTGGATGTTCTCTGATATTCACGATGTAGTCAGGGTCGGTGGTTTTATAGTTGGATAGACTAACCAACAATGATGATATGACACCTGGTGATTTGTTCAGCAGTGTAAACGTTAGCTGGACATTTGAGCCACTGTGAGCAATCCTCAAGATAATCTTAATCAACGAAGATTCGAAGAAGATACCCTGTTTGTACTCAAACATTCTGTGATAACCCTGTTCCCAAGTTGGTGACAGAACGTCCTTCTTTTCATTCCTTGCTGCGATCGGAGTCAATTTGCTAGGCCGGGTGGTGAAGACTGGCATTGGTTCAAACATCATCTTCAACAGCAGGGAATTTGTGGTGGATTGTTGAATCAATGACAAGTACTCATAAGAACGTTGTTGCAATTCACTCTGTATGCTCTCCAATTCCAGCCGTAGCAGCTTGATCAGTTTGGATTTAATCTTTGGGTTTGACATGTCCTTGGAGAAGAGCTTCATCAAAGTTGTGAGAATCATGGACCTGGTATGGTTTGAAACCATAAAGTACAATCTCGTAAACATATCGAATTGTTTCTGAACGGTACATTTCTCTCCAATTGTCTCACCGTACTCGCCCAACAACAGGGCACTGATCTTAATTATGGTTTCGTTCAACTCAGCATTCATCGATTCCACTAGTTTCCAACACGTAAACGATTGGAGAGAATCGTTGTTGACGACGATTGCAACAATTCTCTCCCAAATGTGTTCATTTACCGATGTCGCTTGGATTAACGAGAGCATCGTACTGATGTACCAATGTGGATCGGTACCAAATTTCTCTGCAAGTATGCTAATCTTTGTGGCCATTTCTGGCTTCATCTGTGAATTTGAAGTCTTCATGACTTTGAAGAGTCCATCAATTATGGCTCTCAAATTCGAGGCATCTGTTATTGTATAGATCAACTCCAACGATCTCTTTCCGATTGAGCTATCGCTGTCTTTTAAAAGCTGGACAAACACATCAGAATGTCTTTGCAAGGCGTGCGATGAGCCAGAGTTTGACGATATCATGATCAAAGAGTTCATTGAGAGGTAACGTAGGTTCATATCGTCCCTTCCCAGCAGCTTAACCATGGAGACGACAGATGATTCTAATGCCTCCTTCGAAGGATCCAGGTGTGTTGCTAGTTCGATCATGGAAAACAGCACTGAGCTCTGTATGCTAGATTGCGTCAGTGACAGCTTGTTCACCGTGAGCGATACACATTCCCGCAGGGATCTAAGCGAAGTTGTATCGATCGGGTACGCGGGCAAGAGAACAGACAATAACTTCGAAATTTTGACAATGAGCCAAGGATGAGCAAGGCCATTGTACTGATATTCAGCGGCTACATGCTTCCCATCAATCACCAATTCTTTCAACTTGTTTGCCAACGCCGGGATCAAAGTCTGAACTCTCTTCATATCTGTTAGTGATATTTGGTGGAACAAGGGGATGGAAGATAACAGAGCACCATAGTTTTCATCGATGGTCAATAGTCTCTCCACAGAACGCGGTTTACCACCTTTTTTCATCAATTGAAGCATCGCCAACCTTGCCTTCTGGTTCAACGATGGAGTGTTGAGGAACGAAGTTACCAATTCCATGAGTTCCTGCACGTACTTTGCCGTGCAATTATTCGCCACGTAGGTGAGTGCAATGCAGTTGACCTTTTCGTTCATGCTTTCCAGGTCTGTCTTGAGCAACGGAAGGATTGTGTCATCGATAGAGTACAGTAGCGAGTATGCGAGATAACCAACAACTTTATCCCCCACCGACCCAGTAATCAGTTCCACCAGTTGGTCTTTGCCAAAGAGCACATCATAAGTTGTCACATCACAGTTTGATGTCAGATAGATGTACACCAACTTATAGACGTATTTTTTCCTCTGGTATGACGTTAGCGTCGTACCGAACTGTCTCTTGATGTTTACAATCTCGTGGTTGATTCTCTTGTGGGTTTCCTCCGGGGTGGACCTTAGAGAGGTGATGAACTGCTGGAGTCCCTTCATCTGTGGTGGCATTTTGTGTAGAGTTCAAGCTTTAAAAAGAAAAACACAAAAATGAAACAAAGACCCCACGCACACAAGAGCGTCCCACCCTCTCACTTTAGATCAGATACGTTATACCAAAGACACCCCTCTTCTAAATGTGTCCCGTCCCTGTTGTGATGTTTTTGTTCTAAAACCGCGTGGCCCCGGCGTGGCCCCGGCGTGGCCCCCGCCCCTCTCGGATTTCGCGGAGTATCCGAGACATTCTTTCCTTCTCTCTCCGCCCGCCTAACCGCCCTCCCCCTGACAAACAGTTGGAAGTTCACAGAGAGAGAGGGAGAGAGGGAGAGAGGGAGAGAGGGAGAGAGGGAGAGAGGGAGAGAGGGAGAGAGGGAGAGACAGATATATAGAGATAGAAAGGGGAGAAAGGGGGGAGAACCAAAAAAAAAAAAAAAACAACAACACACAAGAGGTTACCATCAAAGAAGTGTAAATCAAAAAAAAAACAAACAAAACAAAACAAAACGAACAAGAGAACATAGATAAGAAAGCAGAAGATCTAATGGTATGCAATCTCTATAGTGGTTGTTAGTTGGTGGCATATGTAAACTAACAGAAGCCACAGTCTGGTTCCAATTTCCCATACCCAAAGGTGAGTTTTTGTCCTTATTAATATGAGCCTAATCGAGACTAACAAGCAATTTAGCACATTTGGACACCAACTGGTTGGTATATCTCTATGGTAAACTCCTCTTCAATTGGGTTATAAACTGAAGAAGAGGGGACATATATATATATATATATATATATATATATATATATATACTAACAATCTCACCCAGGTGGCTGGTGGTTCACACCAAGAAACTACAAGGCAAACTTGTTCATCATTGGTGGATGCTCCTTCCTCTTCAGCGTCACCGTTTTCAAGCTATGCCAGCAGATTGAGCACAACCCCAAAGTTGAATACGATGAGGATGTGATTGACAAGTGGAACGCCATGGCCATAAAGGGCACCAAGTAAGGATTAATCAGAGGTGTGCTATGTTCATATACATATGAGTCCATCAAGGTTCACCAAGTAAGGAACAGACTTGTTCTATCACCATGTCTGTCCATTCCCCACTTATCTATTTATTCACCTATATTTTATTTTCAATCTATTTATTCACCTATATTTTATTTTCAATCTATTCATTCTCCAACTGCCCAATTTAATAATCTACACCATCAAAGTTTTTTGTCATATGCTCTCTGTGTATGTATATTATAAATCGATCCTCTTTATCTTCCCAACCGTCTTGTACATCATTCTCTGAACAAGAAGTAAGGGAGAAATAGAGAGATAAAAGAGTCACAGATATATATGTATATATATATATATACAGTACTCATTCTCTTCTTTTCATCATTCTTCCCATACGTATAAATAATAAAAAAAAAAAAAACAAAACAATCCCTACAACCAATAATCAACAAAGTATTTCATCAACTATCATATGCTTTAGATGGAACCACTTCTCTTCAACTGGACGTAAGCAGCGATGAATGGGATGGCAGCGGCCAAACCGAAGAAGCCAAAGTGGAGGACGGCGAATGGAACCTTTCTGTTGTGCACCTTGAATGGAACGTTCTCGTAGACACCCTCCTTGAAGTGGACGGCTTGTCTAGAGGAAGAGGTGAAGGTTCTCTTGGTGGTCTGGGTAAGGGCTCTGGCGAACATTCTTTATGTGTGTGTGTTTTTGTGTTTTTGTGTTGTATGGTTGATAGAAATAAGGTATTATGAAATGGTACTAATTGGACGATGTTGTTTTTTTTTTTT
>JAJMLK010000321.1:0-12306 GCA_030564145.1 Williopsis takata
TTTTTTTTTTTTTTTTTTTTTTTTATTTATTTATTGAGGGGGTGGGCTCGGGGACCAGCAGCAGATAACGACCATTTCCTTGACCCGCAAAACTTAACCCACAACATCCCATAACCCACAACAACAACAACAACACAAAAAGAAGCAGTTGAAGGGGTAACTCCTCATATTCTCCTAGAAGAGGTTGTTTGGGAACCAAAAAAAAAAAAAAAGGTCCATAACAATTTGTGGGGGGGGGGGGAACTACTTATAATACACAATGAAACTACTACAAAAGGAGGAGCCGATGCCTCCATCCACAAAGAAGGTGTGGCAGTTGAAGAAATACCCCAAAAGCACCGAGGAGACACAGCAACAGCGGCAGGAGCAGTATGCTACGCTTGAGTTTTCTCCACAGAAGAGCACACGAAGACCAAGACAGAGAATTGGTGAACAGCAGGAGTTTGTCTTTGTTGACTTGTCGCCGAAGAAGAAGACAGCCACGACAGATTGTACAGATGAGGACCACATGCAGAACCAAATCATCAAATCGACAGAAAAGCGCCAGAACAAGCGCCAGGGACTCTCACGGCTGTTCAGACTATCCACGGATAAACAGTCACAACAACTACAGGACTCCCCTGACTTGGACTCTTCTCCAGTATTGGCGCAGGTGTTGCACAGACCACCTTCTCCTATTCGTCCAACGGCACTGGAACACAATGGCAGCAACGTTTCGGTTGCTTTGAAGCGTACTGCAACAACACCGCTGGTGATGACGGTGTCTTCTGATGGCAGGGCCGTTCTACAGCATTCATCATCCGCTTCGAGTTCCACAACGGACCTCTTTTCTCTATCGCATAGATCTTCCTCTCCTAAGCGCGACGCTTCATCCATGATCAACGAGTACTCTTCTGAGGAAGATGAAGAAGAAGAAGAAGTGGAGGAGGAGGAGGAATTGGAGGAAGATGCTACACGGGCATTTGAGAAGGCCCTATCCCGTCGTAAGCGGGCCAACACGGCAAGCTCGATGGCTTCTTCCTTTTCAAGACCACAATTAACGAGAAACCAGAGCATTTCCTCCATTTCAAGTATCAACTTCAACAGGGCAAGGGCATCACCTTCAAGATCTCAAATGTTGCTTAGACAGACTACACCAGTTGAATCACGCCCTTCAGAAGACTTCCTTGGCTCTTTCTTTGACGATACCTCCAAAGATGACACATTGCGCAGGGGTTTCCATATTCGGGCTCAGAAGAGTATCAGTACGTTGGGTCCTGCAATGGGTATGGATGACTTGAACTTTGATCCAGATTTGACGCTGACCAAACCAATGGATGATATGACACAATTCTTTGACTTTGGAGCTTTTACGGATGGCTTTGAGGATCATAACGAAAATTCCATCCTCGAGATTGAAGGTCTTTGAAACAAGGCCCACGCCTCCGGGGCATATGCATTCTTATCGATTGGTCCATGCATTATATATATATATATATATATATATATATATATATCTTTTTGTTTGCTTTGCTTTGTTTTTTTTTTGAAGAAGATCAATCTATGTACGTTATGACAATTATATTTATTTGGTTTGTAATGCTCATTCAAGCGTATAGACATACTCTAAACACTCTTCAACAGACTTTTCAGGGTTATCCAATTGCCAAGTTAGGATCTTGTCCATCATTGGAGACATCCACGGTCCTGGCTTTCTAGAAAGCTTGGTAGAAAGTGTCTTACCATCAACTATTGGCCTCAACTTGTATGCCTCATCCAATTGTTGTTCCTTGACCAGATTGTAGAATTGTTCATACTTGTCAAAGGTTGAAACGTCTTGTGTTGTGACGAGTTGATCGAATAGATTCATGACAAAGGACAATAGGAATTGCGAGCCATAGTGTCTTAATAAGAGTCCAACCTCTGATCTCTTGTAATTCGGCAGATCTTGGACGATCTTTTGGTATTTCTTGGTGGTACTAGTGATCTTTGTCACAATGTCAGCGTCAGCTCTGGAGAACTTGATACCTTCCATTAGGATACAGTCGGTGGCAAAGATCTGTTTACCCTTCTTGTTAATCACGATTTTCTGTGACCACCAAGGTTTGGTAACCATTCCTGACCAAAATAGTCTCTTGATTGGTTCATCCAAAATTCCTGAAACGATTGGTTTCAACACCTCAGAGATTGGTGCATTTTGGATCAACGAAACTCTATTAGGAGTCTGAATGGCAACTTCCTGTTCAGATACAAGCTGTGAGCTGCTGAAAGTGCGGATATCGTCCTCTAAAGCGCCAAAATTGAAGACAACGTTGATCAAGTCGGTTTCACACAGTAACTGCAAGCCTTTGATCGGATCACTCTCCAAGGTCTTGGCCATTTCCACGCCAATTCTTTCTCTAGAAATCTTGTAGAGTAGTGCAGCCTTGACATCGTCATCTTTCATGGCGTTGAATGTTGCCTCCTCTAGACTGAATCCAAATCTGCTAGCAAACCTGATCAACCTCAAGACACGCAACGGATCATCCAAAAATGTTCTCTTTGGTTCCATTGGGGTTCTCAAGATTCCATCTTTCAAATCCTGCAAGCCTCTCTGTGTCAAGTCCTCAACCTTCCCATCCTGGATGTTGTAAAAAAGGGCATTCAATGTGGCGTCTCTTCTCATAGCATCTTCTTCAGGAGTACCAAATTCTATGACTGGGATACGACTGTCATCAGTGTACTCCTCATTACGCAAGTTGACAAAGTCGATATCCAAGCCGTAAAGCTTAGTGGTAGCAGTCTCCAAATGTTTAGATTTCTCAGGGTTCTTTTCTATGGTGTGTATCCCACTTGGATTGATCTCGTACTGAGGATTTGAAGCCAAGTACTCTTGCAAGTTCTCTGCAAATGCTCTTCCCGACAGGATATTGACTGCGACATCCAGATCATGGGACATATGGCCAAGAAGCTTATCACGGACCCATCCACCTGTGATTCTAAGCTGTAATGGCTGAACTGGGTACTCCGTTGCGTTGTAGTGCTTTGTGTAGTCCTTCAACAGTGTGGTGATGCGAGCTTCCACGGGGGTCAACGTAATTGTAGGAGCGAGAGGGTTAAAGAAAGGAGTAGAGGAGGACATAGTTCGCTTGAACAACCGGAATGTGAGCATGAACAGTTGTTTTCAATTGCCCGAATAGATTGATTGGTGTAACCAGTTTAAACGGAAGAGCTCATCGGCCATTGGGGGTTCCCAAAATGCGCCCGAATAGGGAGATTTTCGCGAAATCTCTTCTGCAATGCAGAAAACTTTGGGCAGACTTTATTTCACTTTTGTTTACGTATAAAGAGAATACTTTGAACTTCAAACATTGGTGCGACTATTGCTGTGTGATTTTGACATTCTGATAGAAAATCCTGAGATTGTGCATCCACTTCATTAGTTCTCGTTAGGTGTTTTTTTTCACTTCTTTTTGCTGCTAGAAGAGACTGAATACTCCCAGTATGGCTGATAACTCAAAGTATAAATATGAGGCCATGGCGAGCCAGGTGCTCAGGCAGGATCGCAAGCTGTTGAGTAACCGTTCAGACCCACTAAAGGATGCTGAGATGTCTACTCCAACGTCAATGGTGGGAAAACTGTCCGTGAAGGACATGGGCTCTAGAGCAAGAGCACATGATTCTGAAGATCAAGAGACCAATATTGCCAAAAGCGTGGCAAAGAGCGTCACTGAGAGGCTTATACAGAAGGAGAAGGCAAAGGCAAGAATTTCAGGCTTACAAAGGATGGGCAATAGTACTTTACTGGACTCGACAATGGAGAGTTTGAAGTACTATCCATCTACGCATGCCACCGCCGAGGTGTACGAAGCCTTGACTGCTTTGATATCAAGGCTTCTAGGAGATGACATTGCCCATTCAACAGTGCTTAGTGCCACAGATCTCGTTCTGGAAATTCTGCGAGATGATAAGGAAACGGATAGATCTAAGCAGACGAACATCAATGACACATTGGGCATCCAGGTGACTAATGACGATTACACAAAGGCGATGAGATTGGCAAACGACCTCACGGACTACGATACCAAGGATGACAACAATGAAGAGGGAGGTGTTGCACTGGATATTATTAATGAGGAAGAGGCTCAGAACGACGGAGATGATGAGGAGAGTAGTGATGATGACTTTGCTGGCCCACGTCTCGATGACTTTATCCAGGAGGAAAGTGATAACGGCGATGCCACAGATGACGTTATCAAGACAGATACCCATACATCTTCCATATCCCAGATTTCCATTCATGATGTTGATCCGTCTTTCCTCACGAGAAAAATCTCCGAATCGGTTCCAAAATTGGATGCAGTTGCTCTTCAATCAACCTCAACACAAGTATTTGAACTTATGGAGAGCGATTTGAAGGATCATGAATTTGAGCAGAAACTTTTAACCATCATCGAAGTTCCAGAGCTTCTTCAATTCTTGATTAAGAACAGAACTGTCATAGTGTGGGGCTCAAGATTCTCCCGAGCCAATGAAGAGGAGAAACAAGAGATTTATTCACAATTGGAATCACAAGGATTGAAGCATCTTTTACAAGATGATGAGCAGAACGATGAGCAAAGCTCTTCAAAGAGAAGAAAGACCGAGAACGAGGACCAAAAAGAAACGGCACGGAAGCCAAAGATTGTCAACTTGGATGATCTCAAATTTGACCAGGGTTCTCATCTCATGACTACAACAAAAGTTAACCTGCCTCCAAATTCGTTCAAGCGCGTGAAACCAAAGTACGAGGAGATCCATATACCAGCACCTGCACCACCTTCTGAAGAGGCACAGCTTGTACCAATATCGTCTCTTCCAGAATGGGCCAGATCTGCATTCCCATCTGGTGAAACGTCAACTTTGAACAGAATTCAATCCAAGGTCTATCCAACTGCGTTTAATGATGATGCCAACATTCTTCTCTGTGCTCCAACCGGTGCCGGTAAGACCAATGTTGCGATGCTGACCATCTTGCGCACGTTATCAGACTTTAGACGTGAAGATGGTTCTTTCGACTTGGATAACTTTAAGATCGTTTACATTGCTCCTCTGAAGGCTCTTGTTCAGGAACAAGTTCGTGAGTTCTCAAGAAGGTTGGAACAGTTTGGCGTTCGAGTGGAGGAGTTGACCGGTGATCACAATCTTACCAAGAAACAAATCAGTGAGACTCAGGTCCTTGTTACTACACCAGAGAAATGGGACGTGATTACAAGAAAGAACTCTGATACAAGTTATACCAATTTAGTTTCCTTATTGATTATTGATGAGATTCATCTTTTGCACGATGAGAGAGGTCCAGTCTTGGAGAGTATCGTTGCAAGAACAATCCGTAATGTTGAATACACCTCGAGGGATGTTAGACTTGTTGGTCTTTCTGCAACTTTACCAAACTACAAAGATGTCGCCAGATTCATGAGAGTTGACGAGTCCAAGGGATTGTTCTTCTTTGATGCTTCATACAGACCATGCCCACTTGCACAACAGTTCATTGGTGTCACCGAAAAAAACTCATTCAAAAAGACCCTTTCAATGAATGAGGCCTGCTATGATAAAATTTTGGAAGCTTCTGGAAAGTACCAAGTTATTGTTTTTGTTCATTCGAGAAAGGATACTTTCAGAACGGCCAAGTGGCTCAGAGATAAGCTTCTTGAAGAAGATAAATTGAACTTGTTCTTGAAATCTGACTCCGCCAGTATTGAGATCTTGAGACAGGAGTCAGAGAAGATAAAGGATCAAGGGTTAAAGGATCTTTTGCCAACTGGATTTGCGATTCATCATGCTGGTCTCTCCCGTGAGGATAGATCAGCTGCTGAAGATTTATTTGCTGAAGGTTATGCCCAAATCCTTGTGTCTACAGCCACATTGGCCTGGGGTGTGAACCTTCCAGCGCACACTGTTATCATTAAGGGTACTGAAGTGTATGCCCCAGATAAGGGTGATTGGACCCAACTGTCTCCTCAAGATATCTTGCAAATGCTTGGTAGAGCTGGTAGACCGCGTTATGATGAAAGTGGTGAGGGTATTATCATTACATCTCAATCCGAGATCCAATATTACTTGGCCGTTTTGAACCAGCAATTACCAATCGAGTCACAACTGATGAGTAAACTCGCTGATAACTTGAACGCTGAGATTGTTCTTGGTACTGTCAAATCTCTTCAAGATGCAATTGAGTGGTTGGGTTATTCTTACTTGTATGTGAGAATGCTTTCTTCTCCTGCAATTTATAGAGTCGGACCAGAGTACGAAAGTGATAAACTTCTAGAATGGAAGAGAGCTGATTTGACTCACTCAGCATTGACGATTTTGCATCAGAACAACCTCGTGGTTTATAGCGAGTCCACAGGTGCTGTCTCTCCCACGGAATTGGGTAGAATCTCATCGCATTTCTACATCAGTTACGACTCTATGTCTTTCTACAATCATCAGTTAAAGTCCTACTCTTCAGTTATTGATGTTTTCAGAATCTTTTCATCTTCTGCCGAGTTCAAACTTATTCCCATCAGACAAGAAGAAAAGTCAGAAATCACAAAGCTTGTCGAGAGAGCTCCAGTTCCAATCAAGGAAGATATCAACGACCCAAGAGCTAAGGCCAATGTCCTTTTGCAATCGTACATCTCAAGATTATCATTAGACGGCTTTGCTCTCAATGCTGATATGATCTACATTACGCAGTCAGCAGGAAGATTACTCCGAGCCATTTACGAGATTGTGTTGAAGAAGCAATGGGCCGGTTTGACGAAGATCGTCTTGGATCTCTGCAAGATGGTTGACAAGCGAATCTGGCTATCCAACTCTCCATTCAGGCAATTCCCAGACTGTCCTCTGAAGATCATCAAAAACTCAGAAAGCTCCAACTTGCCTTGGTCAGAGTACTTCCATTTGACTAACGCTAGCGAGATGGCCCAGGCTATCCGTGATGATGCTTCTGCTATAAAGGCCTTGGATATGGTTCAGAAGTTCCCAAAATTGCAGTTGAAATGTACAATTCAGACCATTACACCAAGTCTGTTGAGAGTTGAGCTGGACATTTTGCCAGAATGGCGCTGGGATCCTAAGCTTCATCACAATGCAGAGCAATTCTTACTAATTGTGGAGGATACCAACGGTGAAAAAATCTTGTTCAGTGACACCTTCTTGGTTAAGAGAGACTATGTCAACAAAGAACATCTCCTGGACTTTACAATTGCAATTTCCACGCCTGTCCCCCCAAACTACTTTGTTACTTTGATTTCTGAAAAGTGGCTGCATTGTGAGTACAGGATACCTGTCGTGTTGAATAATGTAAAGTTGCCGAAGAAATTTCCCGCTCCAACTGCGTTGCTCGAACTGTCACCTGTTCCTGTGTCTGATCTCAAGATTCCAGAGTTCATCAATACGTTCGAGTTCTCTCACTTCAATAAATTCCAATCACAAGTTTTCACTACTGTTTACAAGTCTAACGAAAACGTCTCTGTTGGTGCCGTGAAGGGATCGGGCAAGACGGTGATTGCTGAACTGGCCATCTTGAACCACTGGAGACAGAACAAAGGCCGAGGCGTATATATTGTTCCATCCCAGGAGAAAATTGACCTTTTGTACAAGGATTGGATCACAAGATTCTCAGATATTGCAGGTGGCAAGAACATCTCAAAGCTTGGTAATGAATTGACTGCAAATTTGAAGATTTTTGCGGATAACCATTTGATTCTCGCTACGCCTCAACAGTTTGATGTTGTCTCTCGCCGTTGGAAGCAGAGAAGAAACGTTCAGTCGATCGAGCTGTTCATTGCTGATGATATTCATACATTGGGCAATGGTCACGAGGGTTCTGTGTATGAGACCATTATTTCAAGAATGAGATTCATGTCTACTCAACTTGAAAGTGAATTAAGAGTTGTCGCATTGGGTACATCTCTGGCCAATGGTCGTGATCTTGGTGAGTGGATTGGTGCTGAGAAGAATAATATCTTCAACTTCGCTTCAAAGGATAGAGTTCGTCCACTGGAGATTCACCTCCAGTCATTTGCAATCAATCATAATCCTTCAATGATCCTAGCTATGATTAAACCAGCGTATCTCGCTGTCAAAGG
This sequence comes from Williopsis takata, assembly GCA_030564145.1. Classification (NCBI taxonomy): domain Eukaryota; kingdom Fungi; phylum Ascomycota; class Saccharomycetes; order Phaffomycetales; family Wickerhamomycetaceae; genus Williopsis; species Williopsis takata. Next base: position 8,073 of record JAJMLK010000321.1, read on the forward strand.
CTTCCAAGGCAGTTCTTCTTTGATTTTTGTTCCATCTCGTAAACAGTGTGTTGACATTGCTTATGAATTTTTGAGACTTGCAGATGCAGATGAGATTTCATTCTTGAATACCGATGCTACTGAGATCAAGCCGTTGCTGAACAAGGTTGGAGACAACAACTTGAAATCCTTGTTAAAGAGTGGTATTGGTCTCTATTATAAGAGTATGTCCTTGACAGACAGAAAAGTTGTTGAGAGGCTACATTCTGGTGGTGCTCTTAGTTTGATGTTTGCAACTAGAGATGTTGCCACTTTTGCTCCACCAGCCCAGCTTGTTATTGTATTGAGTACTCAGTTCTACGAAGGTAAAGAACATCGCTACATTGACTATCCGATTAATGAACTATTAGAGATGGTTGGTTGTTCGCACAGTGAGAATGGCGAATCCGACAAGGTTTTGGTCATGACCAATTCTTCGAAGAAAGAGTACTACAGAAAGTTCCTGAACGAGTCACTTCCAGTTGAGAGTTTCTTGAATGTCTTTTTGCATGATTCCTTTATCAATGAAATCAGCACTGAATTAATAAAGTCAAGACAAGACTGTATTGACTGGCTGACCTATTCTTATTTCTACAGAAGATTACAAGCCAACCCAAGTTTCTATGGCGTGAAAGACGTTTCCCAGATAGGTCTTTCAACCTACCTTACTGAGTTGGTTGAAGAGACTCTGAATGAGTTATCTGAGGCAAAGCTAATTGAGTTAGAAGATCAGGAGGATGAAGATGAAGAGGAAGCAGAGGAAATCACACCATTAGATGGCGCATTAGTTGCTGCTTACTACAACATCTCGTTCATCACTATGCAAACTCTCATTCTTTCTCTGACAAAGAAATCAAAACTGAAATCCATTCTTGAAATCATCACGTCTGCATCTGAGTTCGATTCTTTACCAATTAGAAAGAACGAGTCATCATTATTGGAAAAGATCTACGAAAGGGTTCCAATAAAATCATCACAGGAGATTTCATTCGAATCGCCATACATAAAGGCATTCATCTTGTTACAAGCGCACTTGTCAAGATTTAGTCTTCCACCTGATCTAGTTTCTGATCAAAGGGTTGTTCTAGAAAAAGTTTTGACATTGTTATACACTGCTGTTGATTTGTTGTCCAGTGAAGGTTATCTGAACGCAACATATGCCATGGATCTTTCCCAGATGATTGTCCAGGCTGTTTGGGACAGTGACAGTCCACTGAAACAGATTCCATATGTGACTGATGATATCATTGCGAGAGCTGAGAAGTATGACGTTTCCACAGTGTTCGACATAATGTCCATCGAAGATGAACAGAGAGACGACATTCTCAGAATGGACGATCGTCCATTGAACAAGGTTGCCGAATTTGTCAACAAGTATCCAAATGTGGAGATTTCACATTCCAAGATTGAAGGATCTGTTGTATCCAATGAACCAAAGGAGATCACGGTCAACGTCACCAGAGATGAAGATCCAGAAGACGTGGACGTGGTTGCGCCATTCTATCCGTTCAAAAAGACCGAGAATTGGTGGTTGGTGATCGGTGATTCGAAAACTAGAGAACTTTATGCCATTAAAAAGTTGACAGTTAACAAGGAGGAGATGGCAGTCAAAATGGAGTTTATTGTCCCAAGAGCTGGTCACCATAGTCTATCTATTTGGTGCGTATGTGACTCTTATGTCGATGCAGACAAGGAAATTTCCTTTGAAGTTGACGTCGAACAACGCGAGGAGAGCGATGAAGAAGAGTAAACAGTATGCAAAAATTAATTAACGATGTATTATATATAGGGACTCACAAGTCTGCGAGCTCAGCCAACTCCATCTCTTCTTCATGTGTGAGCATTGGTTGGTCTCCATCAGCATCCACTTCATGTAGTGCATGACTCTGCTGTTCGTGTTGGAATTGTTGAAGTTGTTCCATATCCCAAATAGAAACACCCTCTTGATCTTTCGGATCTTGTGGTTGGGCCATTGTTCTTAGGAACTGCTTGGCATTAGCAATTGCCATATCTGTAGATAAGTTGGTATCAGCATCTGATAGGCCCTGAGCAATCCATTTGGGCAATTGGTTCTTCTTTCTTGCAAAACGACGATCAGCAAGCACCATTACACCGTAATCGTCCTTACCTCTTAACACTCTTCCCAAACACTGCGCTGCGTGTCTCATGGCATCAAAAGATAGGAAATCATTTTCCCTGATTTGGTAATGGTCTCTCAAAAACTCCAGACGGGCCTTCAGGATCCTAGATTCTGTGTATTGGAATGGAATGCCAATCATGAGGACTGTACGACCGTAGTGATGATCAAAATCAATACCCTCAGAAACCTTACCTCTGGCAACAGATAACAGCACCGCACCACGACCATTAGCACATGCTGTTCTATAAGTTTCCAAAGCCAATGCCGTTTCCTGCGCATCAGGAGTCTCCACAAGGATCAACTTGTACTTCCACACTTCGTCCAAGATGTGCATCGATTGCCACATGGAGATGATACTCTCCATGTAAAGATATGACGGGAAAAACACAACCAAACCATCTGGTGTGATTTTGGCAAACTCGATTAACATCGAGCCGTAGTTTCTTACAATACTCGGATCATTTCTAATCTCGAATCGCGATGAGATGGCCACTTGATCCGAACCCTTTGTGATGATCATTGGCAAGAAGGATTTCTTTGAAAGCGTCATCGTGTATGACTCTTGAATCACCGTCTCAAAGTTCAACATGCGTGGATACATATCCAGCGGCGAGATGGTACCAGATGTGATGATGACAGAGGAGAACTTTTCAAAGATTGGCTTAATTGCGATGGAGGCATCCAAACATGTAAATCTCAGGATTGGGTTTGGCACCGTAGCATTTTCAGTCTCATATGGTTCCAAGATCAGTTGGAATCCTTGTTCATACGTAGAAACCAACGTTGCAAACGTTGTAACGTCCTTCAATGCAGAGTATTCCTCAATGTCCTGAATCTCCAACGTTCTCACCAAGAGTGATAGTCTTTCAGAGCAGAACCGCAGAGGTTTCCGCTCGATAAAGGTTAGTTCTTTCAACTTTTGCAAAAACATCAGTGGTGTTTCTGATGTGACACTCAAAACTTTCATCTTTGTCTTCAAGTATTCGATAAATCTCTTGAGGAACGCTACAAAGTGTTCAGCTCTTCTAATGTTACCAGGAACAGCCTCCTTCAACAAGTCCTTTGACAGTACAGGAGTCTCCATCAGTTGCTCTTCATTATTGATGATTTCAGATGCAGTTAAACCCTCGACAAGTTTCTCATATTCCTTTTGTAACTTTGATGCATCAGTCTTCTTAACCTCCTCAATACGCTTATTCAAAGAAGTGGCACCTTTTGAAGCCTTCTTCAGCATGTCATTCGTAAGGTCCAATGAGAGGGATTCGATACAGACGTTATCAATGTTATGGGCTTCGTCAAAGATGACGATGGCATCTTTTGAAAGCTCTTGGGAAACTCTTTCAGAGATCTTTGGATCCAGCAAATAGTGGTAAGAGTAAATGATGACGTTGCAAAACGGAATCATACGACGCACCGTGAAGTAAGGACATGTCTTCTGGTCCTTGCAGTATTCAATGAGCTGTTCAAAGGAGTAGACACCTGGTGGAACCAAGTTGTCAGGCTCTAGAGCGTACAGGTTCTCGTGGAAATCACACATCTCAATGTCCTTCTCACCTTCTTCAATCTTCTGCTTTGCCAAACCGTTCGTCATACGTCGACACTTCTCATCGACAGCCGTACCTTTCCGCTCTTTTGAGACCTCTGGATGTAAGCACAGGTTCTTTCTCGAAGTTAAACCCAACCCTCTGAAATCTTCCACATATCCCAACTCTTTGGCCCTATAGTCCATCAATCCCTTCAGCTCGATCAGCGCCTTTTCGATCTCACTCATGGTACGAGAACAGTAGATAATCTTTCTGTGCTCTGGGTAGTGCATTTGATAAGCCACTGTCAATGAGAGCAACGAAACGGTCTTTCCAGTACCAGAGGGCATCTCCAAGATGGCGTTACCTCCAACGTCTAGCGTCTTCTTTATATCGGACATGTATGCGTACTGCTCCGGATAGATCCTCGGATAGGGGAACAGCACAGGGAGATCATCGATATAGAACTTCATCCTGCTATATGTTTGACGTGGCCCAATAAAGTGCTGCTACTCATCAAAGGCTCAAAGACACGCTCAAGATTTGATATTGA
>JAJMLK010000322.1:0-12259 GCA_030564145.1 Williopsis takata
GATTCGACAAATTTCGAAACTTCTTTCTCCCTCTCTTCTTCTCTTCTTCTCCTTCCCCCTCTCACTCTTTTCTACCAAAAGTCATAAACAGGTTTTATCCTATTCACATCACACAAGGAACAAAAAAAAAGGTATGTGCTCAATGTGTTCTTGGGTGTGCTTTGCAAATTGTACAACGACGGCCTTTTGGTGACGGGACGGGTATATCAATTTTCTTTTGCTCGCTTTTAATTTCCCGCCCTTTGTGGGTTGCTTTTGCTTGCTCGGGGGGCTCAATTCTTGCTAAAAATATATATTTATATATATCCATCAAGAAGAATCCCCCCACCCCAAGGTCCTTCTATCCCCCAAAAGACTCAATTGATCAAAGGCTCGATACTAACAACACACCATTCACCACAGATGCACAGAACTTACTCACTTAGAAACTCAAGAGCTCCAACTGCCTCCCAGTTGCAGTCTCCACCACCACCACCATCATCCACCAGAAGCAAATTCTTTGGTAAAGGTGGTATTGTCAACTCCCTCAGACGTAACACTGCCGGTCAATTTGGCCCAGAGTTGTCCAGAAAGCTCTCCCAACTCGTCAAGATTGAGAAGAACGTTTTGAGAGGCATGGAGGTTGTTGCCAACGAGAGACGTGAGGTTGCCAAGCAGCTGTCCATCTGGGGTGAGGAGAATGACGATGACGTTTCCGACATCACCGACAAGTTGGGTGTCCTCATCTATGAGATTGGTGAGTTGGAGGACCAGTTCATTGACAGATACGACCAGTACAGATTGACCATCAAGTCCATCAGAGACATTGAAGGTTCCGTCCAGCCATCCAGAGAACGTAAGGAGAGAATTACCGACAAGATTGCCTACTTGAAGTACAAGGACCCACAGTCCCCAAAGATTGTTGTCTTGGAGCAGGAGCTCGTCAGAGCCGAGGCTGAGTCCCTTGTTGCCGAGGCTCAGTTGTCCAACATCACCAGAGAGAAGTTGAAAATTGCATTCAACTACCAGTTTGACTCTTTGAGAGAGCACTCTGAGAAGTTGGCCTTGATTGCCGGCTACGGTAAGGCCTTGCTCGAGTTGTTGGATGACTCCCCAGTCACCCCAGGTGAGACCAGACCAGCTTACGACGGTTACGAGGCTTCCAAGCAGATCATCATTGACGCTGAGAACGCTTTGGCCTCTTGGACTTTGGACCATGCCGCTGTGAAGCCAACTTTGTCTATAAGACACGGTGATGAGGTTTACGAAGAGGAGGAGGATGAGCAGGAGTTGGCCGATGCCGAGCAGGAGTGGGCCGAGGAGCAACCAGCTCAGGCTTAAGTCTACTCCGAGTCAAGTGTGCATCACGCACCACTCTCTCCCTTTTTTAAGCAGTCTGGAAACTGCAATTAAACGCTTTCTTTTTTTGTACTATTTTTTTCTGTTATTCATCATAATATGCCGCATCAACCGGGTTGTTTTGTCCCACTTGTTTTGTGCTCTTACAAGAGGAGGCAAGTATCCTTAATATTGTCCCATTTTGTGTTCTACCCCCGAGTTGATTTTGTCATTGTGATGGTATATGTACTTTATATATATATATATATATATATATATATCGTTATTTGTGTATTACTTGTGCGTAGCTGTGTTTATCCTCAGAACTTCAATCTTGATGGCTCCTGATGCGGTGCGGATGCGTTTGTAGTTGTATTTTTGGACCATCTTTATATCTTCAGCTGGAACAGATTCACCTTCCTTAGGTATCTCTTGTACTTCCTCCTCTTCAAGTATGACAACGCTCTTATCCTGTTTGTCCATCTTCCGCGGTTTCCTCACCAACAATCTCACAGAGGTGTCATCACCACCATCACCGATACCACCACCCAACCGTATGGTCATAACTAGTTCCATTGACATTGTGACATTTACCTTCCACCCATCGCATTCAACAGCTATTTGCAGATCCTCCTTGGATTTTGCATGAGAGCTCAGCCTTAGCGATTCAGGTGTGGATGTCAATATCAAGTTTACCAAATGAGGTTTCAGCGCCACCATCAGAGATTCCAACTGTGCATTGCTCAAGTAAACCGGTGAGCTGGATCTCAGACGTACGAGGGCCTTGTGGTTTGTTGTCTGTGCTGAAGATATCACCGCTTCAAAGACAACATCTAATGGTGTTAGTACTGGCACACATGGTCTCGAATTCTATTATACCAACCTTGCTTCAGCGATTTTAGGATCTCCTTCCTGTTGACAAATACACGGCACTGCAGTGCTATATCCCTCGTGATTTGCACAAATGTTGTTCTATGCAGTCAGTTAGTACTGCCTTCAAAATAGACGCGTATCTCACCTACATTGGAGCCATTATTTGCCTTCCCTGTTGTTTGTTGAAGAAAGGAAGTTTAAAATTCTTTGACACAACAATCAAAATTAAAACTATCAAGAACACACAGGGGCAAGAATGCAGAAACAAATGCCAAGGGAGGTATTGCCATCACCTGTGAGCTCCACACCTGTATCCTCGCCGCTTCACCAGTCGGTACAAAGTCTCAGGGTACCACAGCGTGTTATTCACACCCCAGAGGCCGGGTATTCATCACAGTCACTCTCACCGCCACAGTTAACCACGTCCTCCTCCTCAGCAAGCCTGTGTCATCAGAGAAAGATTTCACGAACAGTAAGCGATGATGGAGGCAAGCAGAGACTGGTGGATCAATTCTACAAGCATAACACACCTGGTAGCAATCCCTCTATCGCACTGAGACCCCAACTGGTTTCAAGACCCAGCGCGCAGGATTCAATCAGGCGTGAGGTGGATCCCTTAAACCTTTTGAAACAGACAATTCATGCAGACCATTTCTTTGATCAGGACAAGTCTGTACTGCTCGAGAACGTCAAAACGGTGGAAAAGAGAGTTGTGAGGAGTATTAAGGACCAGTTGGATACAAATTCAACGCAGTTGAAGGATGAACTGTCGTCATTCCAAGAGCTGGAAACTGAGTTGAACGATATTAAGGGGAAGGTGCAAACGTACTTAAAGGCAATATTGGAAAACAAGGATAACATTGATAAGGATTTTGAGCTTTTCGAAAAGGAGATTGACTCTCTTTATGGAGCACTCACCGTTTTGGATGAATATGAAAGTTCTCTTAGGGCATCGAGGATAAAATTGAGTACGAACAAGTCCAAATTGAAGGGTCTTTGGAGGCTTGTCGAGGACAACGAAAGGCTACAAGCACAGAGAAGTGAGAACATCAAATCAAGAAATAAGGCCATATTATCGTGTATTGTCATAATGTTGTTCTTCTTGGCTATATATAGACTCTGGTAGGACTATGATTATAAATGATATGAGAGCACAGTGTATCTTTGAATCACAACAGAGCCGCGAGTTTTGACTCAACTTCACCGATTGGAGTAGAACTCTCAATGGTGACATCCTTATAGCCATTGAGAAGCACCGTTGGTGTAACATGGACACCGTTCTGTCTACCAATTCTGGTGAACACCTTCAAGTCATTGGAAGCAGCGTTACCAGTGTTGGCGTGCTTGTCAACATTTGTGTTGATAACCAACTTGCTCAAAAACTCCTCCTTGGTATACTTTGGAGAGGTTGGAGCAATGACAAGATCAAAGATCAAGGCATAGATTTGGTTTCTGGTCAAGTCCGCAGTAGCAGTATCGTAGAACGATTCAATGTTCTTGAATAACAAATAACTAATTTCCAAGAAGGATTCAGGGTCCAGCTGAGCAACAACTAGGGAAGCCTCATGGACCAAGCTGGAAGTTGGATGCCAAACTTGGACGTAATTGTGAAACACAATCTGAATTTTGTTGTCGAAATCCTTGACCAGCTTTGGGTACAAGTTTTTGTACCAGTTGATAAAGAATTTGGCAGAGTAACGACAGGTGTAATCGAGATAAATATCAACAACAGATGGTTGCGACTTCAACTCGCTGAACTTTGGAACGACGTGAGAGGCATAGAACTTTGGTGGGAGAGTCATCGTTGAGGTTTGTAACTAGGAAGCAAGCAACAGGTTCTGGGGCTCAATTGAGTTTCTGATAAATGAGAAAAGAGAAAGGAGGATTGGGAGATGGGGAAAAAGAGATAGCGTTGTACGCGAAGTTGGCACTTTTATATAAAGCACATCTGCTAGAATTAGTAATTACCCCGACTCCGCCCAACCTAGATCGGTCTAAAAAGGGGTGGTTTGCTTACATTTATGGAAGGAGGGGATGTTTACACAAGGGTTACAGAGCATACACAGACACACACACACACACACACACACACACTCTCTCTCTCTCTCTCTCTCTCTCTCTCTCTCTCTCTCTCTCTCTCCCTCTCCCTGAAGATGCTATATAGGTGGTGCTATGCGCTGGGCATGGTCAACTAGGACGTTGCCAGCAACTGTAAAGGAGCGGGTGGAACCATTGATGTATCGCCAAGGCTTAGGGATGGGCACGAATCGAATACGAATAATATTCGATTCGTATTCGAAAAAAACGAATCAAGGTTTGACCCCCCTGATTTATTCGAAATATATAATGATGTATATCTATTTATCTAATGATGCTATGGACTTCAGACTTGTTCTACAGTATTTGCTTTGAAATTTATTATCCATTTCCTGTTGATTTTTGATGCTTCTGCCAGGAAAATAGGTCTGATATTTTGTTTGGAAATTCTCTCCAGAAGGCTACTTCGAATAAACTGAAAAAATCCCGAATGATGCGGAATAACTTAGCACTACAGGCATATTTTATATTATTGAGATGATATATGGATTCTAATTGTTCTTGTTCACATATAAACATTGCTACTTGAGCACTTACAACTGAAATAATGCTATTGTTGGGAATTATTGTTGAGGTTCCCTCCCCTGGAGGAGGCAAAAAACAAATCGGGCGCGCAGCTCGTTTGAGCGCTCCAAAAGCTTTAACTCATAACGACAAAGAAGTAGGCTAATTTAACAATGATTGATGCTCAATACAACTTCTCATCTACCAAAATAGTCTTTTTTGCAATGCAGTGTCCCATCTGATATCGTGAATGTGATACCGTCAGCAGAGGAGTACTGAGAGCTACGAATGAATGCCTCAAGCCCTTCTGGTTGCTTCTTCCTTCTTGGATACACATGGAAGCAAGTGATACGTAGCGGAACTATAACCAGAGTTGAGAGATAGTATCTCCTTTGAATCTACAGAGGCTGATGTGCTCCTCATACAATACCATGGTGTTGAATAACCAGGATATGATTAAAGCAGCAATGATTGATACTTACGTTTCAGATGATGATTACGATGAAAATTTCCCATCCACATTCTTCAAAGCGCTTGACTCTTAGTTGCAAAACTCACTAACCACTTCCCAATATAGTAACAGTCTTTGCTTCAGTGTTTGTCCTTAGATCGATTACTGGCGGTAATACATCGCAGGAATCGGACTCACATGTCCGTAAAAGAGCTTTTCGAGGCTTTTCCGAATCTCAATGATATGGAACATGGAAATACAAAATAATACTAGTTCTTTGTTAAAAAATGGGTAATAAAAGGGTACCAATAGAATCCTTGGACATGTCTCTAGTGGTATATGTAGTTGTTATAGCTCTACGGGGCACCTAGCATGCTATATAAGCCAAAAAAGGAAAATATTCGAACGAATATTCGTTTCGAATAACGAGCAGGGTTTGGTGATTCGATGCCCATCCCTACCAAGGCTCTAATTGAGATGAACGCCAATCTTCAGTTGTAATGGTCCTGAGGCAGCCACTACCCAACAAGGTCGATAAAACCGCGCTGGTTGATAAGTGATGGGGTATTCGTTTATATGAAGGGGAGAAGAGGGGATAAACTTCGAAGCAAATATGACTGCTAAAATATGGCGAATCTGTACTTCATCGTTGATGAAAACAGATTGTGTCTTTTATCGTATAAATGAACGATAACAATAGTGAATATTCCTCGTTTGTTTTTCACAAGTCCTTTCCCCTCCCCCTTCTCCCCGCAGAATCGCCGCCCTGCGAGTGGAAACTCTGTTGTTGTTGTTGTTGTTGTTGTTGTTGTTTTCTTCTTCTTTCCAAAGATGGTCACGTGCAGCAAAGAGCATGGAAGTTCTCGCCTCAATGAGCTTCATCGCAGGTGTGCCACTAGATATGGTCAGAAGGCGCATGCTAAACTTTTGGGTTTAATATCTGGCGGTGTAGAGGTGTTGCAGATACATTACAACTTCCAGTCCACACCGATGCATGAGAAGAAGTTCAACATGCTGATGAGACATACCTTTTCCTTTTCAGGACCATATGATGATAGCGAAGGGGTCTATATCAAGTTTCTCTTGCATTGAAGTGTTTATGACATGCGGGGTATTTCCTCATTCGGTCATGTCAACATCATCGTTCAATCCTCGGGCATTAGCTATTTTTCAAATAATTGTAGCCTGATTACTAAATTCATGGATTTCAGTCGAAAGCTAGGGGTCCCCCATTAAAAGAAGTGCCCAAAATGATATCCGCATTCCTATAGGCTGAGCATTTGTCCGTGCCTGATGATAATGCACACGGGTTCCATACCCGCGGCATCAATTCAAAGCCCCCCACCTCTTCTCTTCTGAAGGGCTGGTCCATAGAAATGTAACCATCATGCAACATTGACCGGAGTAGTTTGAATTTCGGAAAAAATGTGATCACAGCAGCAGATGTCTCGGTTTCAAACTGTACAGTCTCATCAAAGCTATGTTCTTTGATGCCAGTTCTGAAAGGTGCCTACAAAAAAAAAACTGCATGATTCTGCAATATTCCGGGCGGAAGCATCCATTTTAGAATCAACACAGTGTGCTCAAACTAATCACTACATATAGTGTCATAGGAATGATCTACGACAGAAGCCAAGCAAAACGTCCTGAGACATACGCATAGAAAGAATTAGTAGACATTGATAGTTGCTGTTGGTTGTGTAGGCATGCTCATCTACAAATTTCTTTAGTAGACAAATCTGCCTTCGAATGGAACGCCAATGTCAGTGAGGTAATACTACTGAAATATGGTACAAACAGATATACGTGACTTTCTCCACCTCCACCATGCCTTGTAATGTGGCTCGGCAAAACCTGTCTTGGCCTGCTACCGAAAGCCTGCAGCCCAAAAAAAACAAAAAAATATACATCGGATATAATCGAAGATGAAAAATTCGGGGAAATTTACGCTGTAGAGATATACATACCACTACAAAGAAAACATCGCCAAATACTGATGTAGTGGAACGCAGATGTGGAGAATTTTAATAATTGAGACCAATTTTTCGGTTAGAGTGAACTAGAGAATCACACATCATTGCATGTCCTCGACTACCGCAACCAGCGAAATATACTCACTTGGCAGTAATGTACATGCATGCAGACGTAGCTCGTAAACAATACATATCTGTATCTCGTAAACTTTGTTTTTTCAAGATCTCCCTGCAGTTCTGAGTATTTAGGTGCCGATTTGTCATGCCACCTGCGCAATGGAGGCATCTGTAAGCTTGAGGTTTTGGGGTTATTTTGAGTACATTATAGCCCCATGACCTGCCTGGAGGCGCAATAACCCTGGCTTTCTTGGTTATGCCGTGCAAAGATCGATAATTTTGGAGATGATCTGCCGCAGAATAAAGGCAAGGGCATAGTTTCTAGAAGAGAGCTAAAAATGATATGAGAAGCTTGAGTGCTAGTATGGACTCTACCAGCCTAGCTTCTACGTTGGATTCACCGTTATCAAGTCCGGGGAAGCATCTCAACATATCTAGGACGTGGCTTACAACCGTTGATTTTCTCCATATATCTAAGGCTTCACTGTTGGATTTAACGACACTTTAGAAGATTCCAACTATAAACTGCAAGTAGAAACAGTAGAGCAAAAGAAGATGCACAAATTTTTTGGAACAAACCTTACAATCAATGACAGGAAATTCAAGAAAAAAACAAAAAAAATAAGAAAAAAACAAAGAAGCAAAAACCGTAGACATCACCATCCAGACGAAGACAAAAATAGTCCAGTGGGTAAACTGATTGAGCGTAGAAGGAAACATAAGTGGGGTAGAGTCATTCTGTATAACTCTACTGTCAGATCACGCTGGGTTATCATGGATTTCTCTTCTGCTAAGATTTTGTTCTTTTCGCCGAAACCCAAAAATCGTGGTATTCGCTAATCTTGCATCACTTCTCGAAACCAAGTGCATATAGATGCAGCTGCTGATGCATTGCATTGCATAATTGCATGAGCGCAGTGGCTGTCTGGACATGAGGCTGACGCGACAAGCCCACTTCTTTTTTTTTTGCCTGTTGTTTGTCCACCAAATGTTCTTTCCCGAGTCGAAGCAAGTTTGTGTTGCAAATCACAGCAGAAAGCCGTGCATGCGTCCGCCTTTTAATGATCTTCCCTCTTCTGATACTCTAAAAGTGTGATTGACACATTTGAATCTTCGAAGTATAAATACCGCACAGGTTACCCAGTGCAAGGTCCGATAGTCTGGCACCAATCTTACACCCATTCCCCTCCACCTTCCAGAGATAGAGACCTCCGCGATCCAATACACGTGGAAAAGCATTCGATACTCTGACAACAAAACACAGGACTCAACCCTTACGCCTGAAGTCACTACTCCCTCCCCTACAAGTTCAAGAGCACCACGTTGCACCAGTGCACAACACACACTACACTTAACAGCTGGACAAGATTTCATTCCTCACTCCTATTAGCTCCCCAAGCTTTCTCCCATTTGAGAGTCACACTGACTCTGACCATACAGTATTCCCAGACTTGGACTTTGACAGTGCACTCTCAGCCATGGCACCGAACAGGTTCAAGTCACATTCTTTTGCAAGTTTTGTTGACGACTCATACAAAGACCATCATTTGCAACACCCAACACCGGTTCAGTCATCACCACCTGCAAAACAACGTCAGAGTGTTCCGTACAGCGCATCCGCACCAAGGCTGGTAAGAGCTACGCAAGTTTCCACGCCTGAAGGTACAGAAACCATTCCAACGCTAGAAGTCAAGGTAACAGTAGAATATGCCGGGAACCTTCAATCAATGACTATGAACTGGACTCCCGAAGAGATTAAGTGTCAAAGAAGGTTGGTGCTCATGAGCTGGACACAAACACACAACCACTTTTCTCTGTCTTTCAAGCCGTTGCCGGGCGACCAGTACATGTCAGGATTGCCAGTTCTCTCATGCATTTACTCCCGAGACCTAGATCGTCATCTTGTCACAGGTGTTGATGTGATTAGCCTTTTGGAGCATTTGGTTTGTGCTAGATTCCCAGTTCAGGAGAAGAACAGGATTAGAAGAAACTTGCAAAGTTTGAAACCACTAACGGTTTCCAAGAGCTCTGCAAAGTTGCAAAGGCTCTTTGAACTGATCATGGAGTTCGATTCACCCAAACCACGTCATGTAGCGAAGGATGTCAAAGTGTTGTACTGGTCCTGCGTTGAAGAAGCTTTGGAAAAAGTGTTGAGCAAATATATCGTTGATCCAAGTCTGAGCACTTGCTCGAATACACCGACAAGTGGTACATCAGAACCACAAATTCAATCGGACAAGCCGTCAAAGTTGTTATCAGAATCCCAGCAGCCACGGTCACGGTCACATTCACGTTCACATCAAGCATCACCACAGAGCCAACAGCATCTCTTCGCACAGCCTCTACCGCCACAACAACTGCATAACTTCTCCCCATTCCAGCCCACTGACTTGAGCTCATTGCATTATACCTCAAACCTGCATAGTTACCAACCACAGCACCACCCATTACACGATGGTTACTACGACCAGGGCCATTATTCACCGAGCCACTACTCGCAATTCCCTCAACTGGCATACAACGAGAATAACAACTACAGCTATTACAACTACCACGTGGCAGACTCCACGATGGGGCCATCCTCTGAGCTGATGAATGAGCATACACCATCCGAGTATACGCATGGTGCTTCTAGAGATACAGGTTATACGGGAGGGATGTTTTAGACATACAGAGAAGAATAAAAAGAGGCCGTGCCTTAAGTCATTCATTTCGGTATTCCAATCAAATTAATGTACTTGTGATTTTTTTTTGTCTGGGGTTTTTTTTTTTTTTTTTTTTTTATTTCGTTTATTTATTTATACGCTACATACAATGCACACATCCTATACAGTTAGATCTCCATGATTGTAGTGTTTTTTTTTTTTGTGTATGTGTGTTAGATTATCAAGCCCTTTTGGTGATTTTATCCACTGTGGCTTTAAAGTCTGGCGTTGATGTGAACTTTACCTCTCCATTGACAACTGTGGCATAGTGCAGATAGTCAACAGGATTTGTAGATTTGGCAGCCTGTGCCAATTGGTTCTCGACAATGCTAATTGGTCTATTGGAAGTTTTGAATATTTGTGATGAAGATGCGGATTGGATGAGAATCGTACGTGGACCTGAAATCGTAACGTATGCTTGAGAACCACTGACAACGTTCACAACGTAATTCTTCACTGTGTTCAGCACTGCTAGTGTGCTGTTGAAATAACGAGTCCATGTTTTGTTCTCAACCAAGTCTTTTGTCTCAGTTGCTGTTTCCTGTTTTGGGGGGTTTTTGGAGGAAAATGTGTAAGGAGAGATACAATCGAGCTTACCGCTGATGCTGACACCAACGAGGGAGTCATTTTTAACAACAATTTCTTCATTGACATCCAGCACAAGCTTGTGCAATTCACCCGAGGATTGAACTGCGGCATCACCACGCCCTTGTAATAAGGTATAGCCATATTGTGAGAGTCCCCTTGTGGCATTCTTGACAGTGGAAACTCTTAGAGCCGCACCAGCGTATGACAAGAGAGAATTTCTTGGGAAGAGGGCATAATCTGTAGATCCATCCAGTGTAAGAACGTATAGCCCCTTTCCCTTGACGAGAAGTTGTGCTGGAGTGGTCGTCTCCACAGAGAGGTATCTCCACGTCTTGCCGTATAACAGCCTCTTTAGATCGAAAATCGGAGCCACTCTAGTGGTGCTCAGGTTGGATAGGGAGATGAGGGAAGACGATTGTACCGTCAGGGGAAGTGATGGTGGCAGATGGATTTCGAGAAGTTGTGGTGGTGTCCCCAATGCTGTGAACAGGGGAAATTGACCATATGGGACGTCAGCTGTCGCATGGCCGACAGACTTGGCAAGCAGTGATTGTGTAGGGGCTGCTTGTATGTGCAATCTTCTGATCATTTTTGTGGCCATATCTATTCCCTTCTCCTTCCTCCCTTTTTGTTGTTCCTCTTTCCTTGTCCCACACACACACACACACACACACACATACTTTTTTTTTTTTGGCATTGAACTCTCCCTCTCTTTTCTCCTTCAATTTTTTTTTTTTTTGGGGGGGTTGTTGTTGATGATTTTGCACCCCCCTCCCCCCCCCAATTTTATGCTGTCAAGAGGTGGTAAGAGAACGATATACAAAGTCTACAGACGAAACATGTATATATATATATATATATATATATATATATATATGATAATAAGAGGAAGTGAATAAAGTACAAGTACCATTTTTGGGTTAAATAAAGATCATACATTTGGAGATACAATTAAAACATAAAACAAGGTGAAACCAAACAAACAAACAAAGACACCATAAAATAAAAACAAAGCAATATTTTTTTTAAAATAAAAACCCACCAAAAACAGAACACATGTGCAACAGCCCTTCATAACTCCATATATATATATATATCACCTTCTACCTCCCCTACTTTCAATCATCCCTCTTTCTCTTTTTGGCAACGGCGGGCGTGTTTTCAGTGGAGTCCTCGTCATCCTGTTTCTGTAAATGTTTTACAAAAGTGTTTGAACTGAGTGAGAAGACTCTATCGTCATCTGTGAAGAGAAGCTTTTTCTTCTGCTGCTTTAGAGTCTCAAACCCTCGTACTATGGACCCGTGCGATTGCGATAGGTACGTTGTTTCCTTCTCGTAGATTTCGTCCTCTAGTGCGGTGAGACGCTGGTCAAGCTGCTTTTTGCGAAGGATGGCCTGTTGTAGTTGCTTCTTTAGCTGTTCGTACTCTTTAACGTCTGGCATATTATACGACAATTTGGTGAGAAATGTAGAGTTAGAGAGAGTGTGTGTGTGTATGTATGTATGAGAGAGAGTGTATGTGTATGTATGAGTCAGTCACAGAGATAGAGACAGGGAGAGAGAGAGAGAGAGATCTTTTATATATATATATATATATATATATATATATCCTTACTATCTCTCTCTCTCTTTCTC